>ML675630.1:15648626-15692425 GCA_007922155.1 Mesoclemmys tuberculata | reverse complement strand
AGCGCCTAGAAGCCCCAGCAGATCAGGACTCCATTGTGCTAGGCGCTGTACCAACACAGAACACACAAAAAACAGCCCCTGCCCCAAAGACCTTACAAGCTAAGTATAAGACAAGATATAACAGATACAGAAAGGGAAGTACAGGGAAACAATGAGACTGCACTGGACTGGACGAGACGTCCAGCTCAGCCTTGGAGCTGCAGGGCCAGATCCTTGGCTTGGCCTGGTTCCTTTGACTTGGCGCGTCGGGATTTTCACCAGCTGAGGATCTGGCCCAGAACTCCCATGTCTGAGAGCATCCAGTGTTGGGGAATGGTGAAAATCAAAGCCTCGCACTCCTGACGCTCTGCAGTAAAAAGCACTAGCTGTCAGCAGACGAGCCGGGCCGCAGCTGGACAGGGCCACGCGAGGGAGCTGGAGAGAAGGGAACAGACGCCGTAGTAAATACTAATCACTTCAGTGGTAGCGCCCCAGAGCAGCCTTTAATTGCGGTTACCTGTAGGGCAGGTGCCTGCAGGCCTGCATGCTCTGCTGCGAGCTGAGAGACCGCAGTGACATCTGGAAGCCGGCTATTGTGTGAAAATTCTGCTGGCTCAGCACCACTCTCCCCGCCCCTCCCGCTCCACACACACGCTGGAAAGCAGGAGCCAGGTAGCCTGCTGAGCAGCCAAGCCCCCAGCTCGTTAATAAACGGGCACAATTTAGAGCAGCCTAGGGAAGTTCTCAGGGGAAAAGAGAGGCTCCAGGCAGTAGTTTGTCTCATCAGGAGAGCGAACTGCATTGGGCAGGGTGTTGACACACTTATTTTGCTATTGTGCTGAGAAAAGGAACCCACTGATTCCCTGCTGCTGGTTTGAAACTAATTACATTCCCTTTAAAGCAGGGACATTCAAAGAAACTTTATTTAATGGGAAGGTTGGTGGCACTTGACAATTGCCATCAAAGTGCCAAGCCATTTATTTATGCAGCCCCTTCCTAAACCCTCCCTCTGTTGCATGTCAAAGATTAAAGGTAACTGAAATGTGCTGCAAATATATTTTTTTTATTTTATTTTAATCTCCTCCATCCCTTTTTTTGGAAACAGGTCCCCTTCCTCCTGAGAGAGAGTTATAATGGTAGGGCTTGGGCTGGTTGTTTATTTTTCTTTTAATAAATTACTTTTATCTGTTTTATATATATTATTTTATATTTTAATAAAATATTTTAATATTTCAATATTATTTATTTTTTTATTTTGATCACAGCAGCTTCCAAAATGCACTTTGCATTGTCTGCATCCTCCCCACATCCCGTATTGAATGGGATTCAGAACTGCTCACATGCGTCATCGATCGTGTAGCGCTAGTGACACGTCTCTTCTGGCTTACATAAATTTTTAGAGCGGGGGATCCCAGTTCTATCGAAGTTCCAGGTAGCCACAGCTCACTGTGAAATGACAACCAGGAAGTTCTAGGTGGCCACAGATTAGTTACACTGTTGTTTAGCCATGAGGTACAAGATCTGGCTAGATGGTTCTGTTTAAAAGCAGCTCGGCTGGTCAGTGGACTAAGATGAGATGAAAATAGAAGTTCTCTGAAGACGTTGAGTGGTAATAGCACCCCCTGGACACAGGATAAGGAGAACTCCCGGAGTACACCAATTCTTCATCTCCATGGACTGTGGGTGGGTGTGCTGGTCTTAAATAAGTAAAGAACTGGCTGGGACTGGACAATATGTGCCCTAACGGGCCTTCTCCATTGCTTGCTTCTGTAGTTTCATGGAAACAAGCCGAGCCATCTGTTTTTCACCTGTAACGGGCTGGGTGCAAATCCTCCTTCAGGTCATAAGAACTTGATTTAACTCATACTCCAGCCCTTAATGCAGTGGTCCGTAAACTTTTTGGGTCATGCCCCCCCATCCCTGTCCATGCCCCCACACACCCCTCCAGCTGGGGCTGGGAGCGAGGCTGCGGCGGCCGAGTCGAGAATAGTGGCCTGGAGCCGGGGGTTGAGGCCACAACCCCAAGCGGGCCGAGGGAGCCAAGACTGGGAGCGGGGCCGGGGGCCAAGCTGGGGAACAGCAGCTGGCAGCCAGGACCGGGGGACAGGGCTGGGAGCCATGGTTTTGGGGCGAGGCTGGAGCATAGGGTGGGGCAGAGTGGGCAGTGTGGTGCTCCTTTCCCCCTCCCCCATGTGGGCTGGCCCGGGCCCTGCCGCAGCCCCCCAACATTCCTCCATGACCCCATTGGGTGGCGCACCCCACAGTTTGAAGACCTCTGCCTTAATGGATAGTTGGCCACATGGCACAGCGACCACCACCCAAGAGGCATGGGGGTGCCTGTCTGCATGGACGAGGCCCAGTGCACCCAGTCACAAACCAGGAAGCTCCCATAACACCCACCCACTCTGTGCTGCTCTGGCCAGCCCTATGAGTTTCAGGATCACCCCCCTCCTACACCCCAAAGTGGCTTCCATTTTTCCTCTTAGGGCAAACCAGCAAAGGTCCAAAGTCCCACTCTTCATCCTCGGCAAGGAGGCCAATTCACAAAGAGAAAGTGGGGACCAGCAGCCTTTGAGGTCGGTGGGAGCTGGACTGGGCCCTTATCGCAAACACTCTGGGACTCCAGCCAGGAGCAGCTGCTGGACAGAGAAGGTTCTGAGAGCTTGTTCCCATGAGAACACGTTTCCACAGGAAAGTGCTCACCCCCACCCCTGTCTCTCTGCCCCTCTTAATTGGTTTGCAAATGTGAAATTGTCCGCTCTGTGCTCAAGCCGCAGTCTGGCTCCTCTAGACCTGGCCTAACTGAAGAGTTCGCTTCGGGAGCTCAGATCATTTAGCTCCTCTTCTTCACCATAGCAGTAACTCCCCGCTGTGCCTTCCATTGTATCCCTCTCCCCTGCTCCAAGCACCTGGAGACCTTCTTGTAAAAACTTCATTTGTTGGGGGAAAGCTTTGATTAAAACAGCCAGGCAGGGGGCTCCCCCCACCCCGAGTCAATATTGGTTTTAGAACAGATGGGGGTGAGGGAGGGGAAGAGAAAAAGAGAGATTCTGGCAGCCCAAGAGGTGCCATTGAAAGAATCTGTGTTTTTGCAATGTGTGGATGCCTCTGTCCTAACTGCTTGGGGAATGGCAGGAGGCCTTTAGCAGCGCCAGCCGAGATCAAAGTGGGCCAGACGTGGAGAGGTGGAGCCGCTCTGTGTGTCGGAAACCTCGGGGAACAAAAGCATCAAAGGAAATCAAATGAAACTAATTGAAGAGCTTTAACATTAAATAATGAGGGAGAGCCTTTCATGAAATGCCAGCTTCTTCCCATCAAGATCTAGGGATGCGCTTCCAAAAAAACCCGAGTGGCAAAAAACGCCACACACAAACCAGCGAGATAATTAAGGCTGGGCAGACGAGCGTGCCCGCCCAGAACACAGATCCCTTTGCTTTCCCAGCTGACAAGCCAGCGACTGAGCACTGTAATTCAGAGAAAGCCTAAGACGACTCTAAGCACATGACTCATTCTCCCAGTGCACTCCTGCTTCTTGGAAAGGGGATGTTTACCCCACATAGGGTCCTGATCCAAACAGCCCAGCCCTTTGGGGAAGTCTGAGGGCAGGGTGGAACTCTGCAGTTCTGGGTGAGCCTGGTGAGAAAGCCCTCCAGAAATGAGCTATTGTTATTACTATTGCTTATTGGTATTGCAGTAGCACTTGGAGACCCCAGCTGGGGATCAGGTACTGGCCATATGGACAGTCCCTGCCCCACAGAGCAAACAGTCTCTGCATGTAAACCCAGCTGCTTTTTCAGGCAGGGGTGCATGTGGACTCCTGTCACGTGACTGCCTCTGTGTCTGTTACTTCCTTGCTGGAGGGCAGCATTTTGGATGGCAACAGCCAGGTTACGGTTGGTGTAAAGAAAACCAGTTCCTTCAAGTCTTATGTTTGGACCAAATGATGCAGGACGACGTAGGTAACTGAAGACACATAGGAGAGGGTGGGGCATTTGCTGGTTTGCTTAGCGGGCAGAAATCCTAGATCCTGTCTGGGTTACTTACATCCTGAGCCCTGATGGTGTTCAAGGTAACATGGCATTTTTGCAGAGCCTCAACTACAGTTGTTATTATCCATTCACTTTTCCATTCCCGCAAGGAACCTGCCTTCTGTGCTCGATCCTTGGGCCAGGGAGCCACCGTTAGATCCTCTTTGTGAGTAACCAGTAGGGAAAACACCCATGAACTTTGGAGAGAACTCATCAGTCGCATCACACCTGTCCACCACGCACGGGGCCCATCACCCTGGCATCTGGGACTGAGCAGTCAGTGAATAAAGGTTTCCAAGATTTGGAGATATTACCAGCCTCTCCTCGGAGCTGGTCAGATCTACCCCCTGCACAGAGCAAGTGTGAGTGAGAACGGTGAGCGAGGTCTCACAACATCCTGGCCCCAGTCATGTGCTTGGTACGGGACTTTGGCTCCAGGGCCTCCTGGTACAGTTGCACGAGGCAGTGGGTTCCAGCCCTGTGTGTAAGCATTTGTTCAGGGCAGCTTGGCTGTTCTAAAGTGATTTCCGTCTAACTTTTCTGTTGGCTGTGGGGTAATAGGGCATTGCACCAGGGGACTCCCCACGTGCACCGAAATATTACTGCTGGATGCAAAAGTTGCACTTATGTGCAGCATGTTCTGAGTGTGTGGGGCTCATTCCAGGGGACAATTCTTTCCTGATGGAGGCTGGGGTGAATATGTGAGGCAGCCGCCATCATGACAGCTGCTGGAAACAACCATGATTACAATTATACCTAATGTCTTCTTATGAACAGCTCAATCAGACGTGGCTACATGCTTCGCAGACACAGACTGCTTGTTCCCTGGTCCCTGCTAAGCTGGTAGATCTCCAAGGCCCTGATCCATCTCCTATTGAAAGCAATGGCGAAACTCCAAGTGACTTCAGCGGGAGCCCAACATTTGCAAATCAAAGCTATCCATGCCATTTTTGATTATTAGGATTCAAAATGAAACCTGACCTCCAGAGACACCCAGGATGACCCCACAGCAATTATTATTAACCCAGTGCCATTACCAGCTAGCAAAGGGAAAGCTTAGCAAAGCAGATCCGTGCTGGAGGAAAGGGCTAAAGGAGAGAAACAACAGAGGAAAAACATTTCAAGGGAACCTCTTGAGTTGTGACTTGTTTATTTTCTTTACTCGGTTGTACCTGGCAGCAGCAAATATGGAGACTAATTTCGGTTTGTCGTTATTCCGTCTTGGGCTTAGGAGCAACAGATTTGTGGTTCCCCTCCACCTAAGCAAAAAGCTGTCCCTCTCTTCCTTTCTATTCCCTGAAAATGAAGAGTAAGCAACAAAACAGGACCCTCCTGGATGATAAGTCCTTTCCTCCCAAGGATCAACCCAACCCATTCTGCAAAACATACCATTCCCCCCTCCCCAAAGCCACTTTCAGGTACTGCCCTGGGACATAAAAAAAAGAGAACACAGCAATGATGGGATCCAGTGAAACCTAGCGAAATGTCTTCCTTAGCTATTGGGTAAACCGGATTGTGGACATAATGAAAGAAACCTGCAGGAAGACAATTAGACTAAATTATGTCCAGTCACAGAAGACAAGTTAACAGAGAAACGTGGGGCAGTCCGACTCCAGCCAGGCTCAGTGTCTGGCTTACCGTATCGCTGTCACTCATACATCACAGATCAAGGGCAGCCCCTGTAGGTTGTTTTAAACTAAGGCCAGCAGGAGGTTGGGCTAATGAGTAAAATCTGAACATTCCTCAAATTTCCCATCCATCCCCAGGCAAGGGGGCGGGGGAGGGAGCTGGAACAAAGCGTCTCTCTCTGGAGTGGGACAGGTTCTAGCGGGGACAAAATGCTTTTGTTGATACATGGAAGGTGCTTCGATTCGGATTAAAGAATTCCAGGACCAGAGCCTCAGATGGTGCAATTTGGCAGAGCCAATCTAGCATTGGTTGAAGGTACATTGAAATGAAAATATTCTGAGGGGGAAGGAGATACAAAAAGCTCCCCCGCACACATATGCCCTGCCCTCAATCATGGTTGTAATGAAACTGAGCAAATAATTAAGAGGCAATATGGTTGCTCCCTACGGCTATAGCAATGTCCCCTGGTAATGGAAAGTATATCAACCAAGGCTTCCTTCTCTGAGTAACCCAGGAAACTAGCCCTGGTCTATCAAAAACTGAAGTGCCGTGGGTCCCAGGCAGACGCAAGGGGCTATACGGGGCAATAACAACCCTTTTCAGAATCTCTGAAAGCGGCCCCGGCCCCCTACTATTGCATTATTCTTCTGAACATGACTTACTCCAGGGAGACATTTGTTCAAAGCCAGCGCCCAAGCCATGACAAAACCAATAAATAAATCTCAGCCATCTATTTGGGTTTCTTTCAAGGGGAGGGGAAAAGGTAATTAAAAAGACATCAAAGAGATGGCCAAAAAAAAAAAAAAAAAAAAAAAGAGGCATTTTTAGAAGGAAGGGAAAAACATAGCCACTTTTGATCAATGAAGTTACAGGGCTACAGCGTAAAAGCGCGAGCAGCTAACCTACACAGGACTGAGGGGCCAGGTCTCCCCCACTCTGGCAAAACTAGGGCCAAGATTTCCAAAAGTGACTAGAGATTTTGGGTGCCTGGCCTGAGGTACCTTAAAAGGGTCTCTGAGCACCAACCCCCTGAAAAAGCCAGCCCCTGTCAAGGTGTCCCCAGATGACACACCCAAAACTCGAGGCAACTTTTGAAAATCTTGGTCTAGGTTTGTTTTCCCGGAGTTTCCCAGGGCCCCTATCCTCAGTTCAGCTGCACTGTTGGTGGCCATGATCGGGGCATGGTATAGACAAGATTCTGGGGGTTTTCACCAGCTTGTTGTCTCACCACGTCCAGAGCAGGCAACCACAGTCAGCTGTCCACACCCCAAATGGGATGTTCAAGAGCCCCTAAATGATTTAGGGGCCCCAATTCCCACTGACTTTCAATGGGGCTTGTGCTTCTAAACCACTGTGGCCTTTTCAAAATTCTGTCCCTGCCCTGTGCTTGCACGCCCAGATTGGCTACTGCAGGAGCAGCTGAACTCAGGGTAGCAACGGTGGGAAATTTTAGGAAAGGGGCCTACTGTAGACAAGGCCTCATTAAGCTGAGGCCAGACAGAGGTCAGCAACTCGCAGGAGACACTCAGCACCTGGCAGCGTCAGGCTACACATGAGCCAGAATAATTCAGAAGTCACCGTGTTGAATTGAACTGATATTTGACAGAAATTAGCCTTGTAGGTAATTAATGTTTCCTCTCTGTTAGATACTCAGATACCCTGATGGACATCCTAAAAACACCACATATAAAGAGAGAATTCATTCAAATGTTGGTTTTGGCCAATATAGGATTTAATAATAATTTGAGTATTAATTAATTATTAATTATTAATTATTATTATTTCTAGAGACCTCAACCAAGCTCAGCTCCCCATCGTGCTGGGTGCTAGATAGACCACTTGGTGGGAGACCATCCCTGCCGCAAAGGTGTTGCAGAGTCTAAACAGACAAGATGGTCAAAGGGTGAGAGGGAAACACACACACAGAGAAGTGAAGTGGCTTGTCAAGGTCACACAGCAAATCATGCCACAGCTAGGCAGCATCTGTCCTTGCGGAAGGGGCCCATGAAAGTGTCCAAATCCAGTCCAGTCAACATTCACTTTTGAATTCCAACAAATATTGGAGGAAAACACCCTCCTCTTTGTGCATGGCAGTCAGCTTCCATCTCTTCTGGCGATGTTTCCAGGCTGGGATGTGCTAGCTGCCAAACTAACATCTGCTGCATGTGGAAGGTGTGAAGCTGAAACTCACAGCAACGCTGCAAAGAAAGACCTGGACAAGTGGTCTGTCCTAGGTGCAGTGCAACGCTCATGATTATTGTCATTATTTCAAGCATGTATTTTGCACCACTCCCCCTGGTATCTGAGCACTGTGTAGGGCTGACGGTGAGATAGTCAAGAGCTCAGTAAGAGAGAAACCAAACCCCATCTTCCTCTGCAGCCACTAGTTCTTGGGTTGGATGCAGGAATCACTGGGTATAATTTTCCGGCCAGGGTTATTATATGGGAGGACAGACTCAATGATCATAAAGGTCCCTTCTCAGCTTAAAATCTGTGATGATTAAAGATGAGAAAATTGAGGGCGGAGGGAAGGAAGAGATAAAAAATAATCAGTAATAATCAACTCTTTACCCTTTTTTCCTCATTAATGAAACCAGCATATGTTCCCCGTGCTGTTATTCCGGTTCCTCTCCCTGTGTCTCTGTCTCCATCTCTCTCTCACTCTCTCTGGGATTTTAATTACATTCATCTATTTCCACTCACTAGGTCTGTCACTTTCCAGCAGGACTGATGTAATTATATTGTGGGAAGCACCGCGCTGAAGCCTGAGAGGATTAGAGAACCTCAGCGACTTTTCCCACCCTCTCTGCCAGGTACCTGCACAAAGATGACAGATGGTCGGGGACTGTTTATTCCCCCTAATGAGCTGGTTCCTTAGCTAGTACAAAAGGAGATGTCTCCAGAAACACATGTATATTTTCAATTAACTAAAAATACTCCCAACTCTGACTGCTTTGGCTGGTGGCTGGGAAGGGTCCAAATCCAGGCAGGAAAAACAAACAAGTAGTGACAGAAACTTTTCAGGCTGGCTACAACCTGCAGGGTTAGAAATAGGGTGGGTGCCCTTTTAATCATCACATTGTGTTACAGCTTATCTCAGGCAGCTGCCAGAGAGAGTGGCCGACTCCCATTCCAACATCCAGACTGTTAGCCATAGGGAGGTAAGGTAAGGAGTTGGGGAAACTGAGCCTGTAGTCAAAAGAGTTAAGAGGAGCTAGTAGAGATGGTGTGGTCTGGTGGCTAGGACACCCAGCTGGCACTTGGGAATCCTGGATTCCATTGAGCCAGTCACTTCACAATGGTGTCTATTGTCTATTTAAATGGTAAAACCTTCGGGGCAGGGACTGTCTCTTGCTATGGGCCGGGACAGCAGCTAGCACAATGGGGCCCTGCTCTGGGCTGGGTCTTATACTGGTAACTTTTGGGACAGATTGTGACCCAGGAAGTCTAAGTCTAGAGCAGGGATCTCAAACTCAATTGCTATGGCGGGCCACATTTACATTGAGTTGAGTTCAGGGGGGCCACGCATAACACACACTTCTCTGCTCTACCTTTCATGCTCTACTCTCCGCCGAAAAAATCTCCTTGCAGGGTAAAATTCGGCGGCACAGTAGAAGAGAGAGAGGCTCTCACAGGGACTTGCAGACTCCACTCTCCGCCTCAAATCTCCCTGTGGGGCCACATTCGGCGGCCATTTCCTTTTTAAGACGGCCACCGCTTGCCAGAGCTCTGCTCAGAAAATAATGCCAGCACAAGCCTGCAGCCGGATTCGGACTGCGGGCCACATGACACAAGCCTGCGGGCCGCAGTTGGCCCGCGGGCCGCGAGTTTGAGACCCCTGGTCTAGAGGGACTCTGAGCTGGCATCACGTGCACCTGCTCCTGGGTGCAGCAATGTGTACATCACACCGAAGTCATGTCCCTGACACATCTGTTAGTAGATCTAAGAGAATCTAAGGGCATCTGAGTTAGGATAAGGGTGTTTAACGGAGCTGTGTGAACTCCACTTTCATGGGAAATTTTGTGATCATAGAAGATAAGGGTTGGAAGGGACCTCAGGAGGTCCTCTAGTCCAACCCCTGGTTCAAAAGTAGGACCAACCCCCAGCTAAATCATCCGAGCCAAGGTTTTGCCAATCCAGGCCTTAAAAACCTCTAAGGATGGAGATTCCACCACCTCCCTAGGTAACCCATTCCAGTGCTTCACCACCCTCCTCATGAAAAACTTTTTCCTAATGTCCAACCTAGACCTCCCCCACTGCAACTTGAGACCACTGCTCCTAGTTCTGTCATCACTGAGAACAGCCTCGCTCCATCCTCCATGGAACCCCCCCTTCAGGTAGTTGAAGGCTGCTATCAAATCCCCCCTCACTCTTCTTTTGTATTTTGAAAAATAAATCATTCAGAATGGTAACAGCCTCCCAATATTGTGACGACTAGAATTAAAAAAAATCAACAAACGGTATTTTCAAACCCTGAATTTCTGGGGAAAATAATCCATTTGGGGGTGAATCAAACACAAATGTTTCATTCCACTTTTGACTTTCTTTTAATGATATATTATGTTATTAATTATACTTGCTATAAAATTCAGCACATTTGGAAATGAGAAGTCATTCCAAAATGGAAAATCGAAAATTCCATTCCGAAACTTATCAGGAAATGTCATATGCTAGAGACCACATCCCGAGATAGCGTAAAATAGCATAGCTCCAGCAGCTTCAGAGGAACTGCCGATTAATGGCAGCTGAAGACTTACCCCCAAAATTGGAAGCGCAATTGATTGCTCTGAATACACTGTATTACATTGTGATGCACAGGAAATAGGCCAAGGCTTTCATTCTAGTGCACTATGAATGGAGTTTTATTTTGTCAATGCTCACTACAGGTGGATTCTGCTGTGCCTAAAAAAACCAGATGGTTCTTGATGGGTCACCTTGAATGCCAAAGCAGTGTCCACCAGTTTGGTTCTTCCTTGTACACAGGCATTGTCAGGCCAGATTTCAAAAGGCTGATTTCTTCTACCCTGGATTTA
Source organism: Mesoclemmys tuberculata (assembly GCA_007922155.1). Lineage (NCBI taxonomy): Eukaryota > Metazoa > Chordata > Testudines > Chelidae > Mesoclemmys > Mesoclemmys tuberculata. The sequence continues at coordinate 15,681,756 of ML675630.1, read as the reverse complement.
TTCCTCTTCCTTTCACTGTGGTCCCTCTGAGCCCAATCCACTGTGATCTTCATGGGTCCAACAGGAGTTGCAAATGCACAGCATCTTGCAGAATCAGTACTGATAAATATTTAGGAAACACTGGCTCCAAAATACTAGAGATAAGGACCTGAGCCTCACGTCTGAACCTAGAGATGGACCCAAAGATCTCCAAATTTGGGTGGGGGGAAACATTCTTAGCCTCAGTACTGGTGACCACCCAATTGTGGAGAGATGTTAAGTTTTGGGGGGGAGCAGGGGTTGGATCTAAAGGTCCCTCAAGCTTGGGATGCTCATACCCATAATTATAGGTCAAAAGTGTGCTTTGGTCAGCTGGCGAATTTTACATCTCTTATTTTATCGCCACACAGTCACTCCTCCTTTTAATTTTCAGGACGTCAGGCACCTGCAAGAAAACTGCTCTGATTGTTGCATTCAGTCTCCCGCTACAAACCCAGCTTTTCTCTCTGATCCCGAGTTAAAGGTTAAATCTGCAACTTTTTTTCTCTCTCTCAATGTTGAGAAAACAGAATCTTGACTGTCCCCTTGTTTACCCCAAAACACTGGAACAAAATGACAGCTCTTCCTGCTAATTCCTCCTCCTTCCCCTTCCCAGGTTTCTCATGGGAATAAATTAAGAGCCACGTAGGGAAAAGTACATTTACCTCCCTTACTACAGAGATAGGCTACAGCAACAAGGGCTCACTGTTTGCTTTGGAGAGCTAGGATACAAATCACTGTCTTTGTAGAATATTTGGGAGGTGGGGGAAAAATAAAATGACCCTACATTTTTAATCCCTTAACTGGAAATGTGTTTTATGGATCTGTGGTACTTGTCTGACCCCTCACCACCAACATATCTGAGCACTTCACGAGCAAGCACACCTCTGGGAGGAAGGGCAGCACTATTATTCCAGTTGTAAGATGAGGAACAAAGTGGGACTAAGTGACTGTCTCAAGGGCACACTGGAAGTCTGTGGTGGGGCAGGGACTTAAACAGTAACCTCCCAACTGCGAGGCTGGTGCACTAACCATTGGACTCTCCTTCCTCTCTTACTATAACTGCAGCTGGCCCAGGAAAAATGTGGAAATTGCTGAGAATGGCACCACATTGCTATGAGAAGGCCGAAACTGCCTAATCCAAAATATTGCCTCAGCTCCTCATTGCAGTCTAAACTCCTGAGCTCCGTTAATGATAAACAAAATGCAAAGGGCTGGATCCTTAGCTGGTTTAAACCAGTGCTCTGCTGCTGAGAATCTGACCCCAAACTCTGAATCAAGTAGCAAGGAGTTCCCCAGGAAACCTTCTTTGTCCTCACAGTGCTCAGCTAGGTATGGCTTGATGGGCAATATGTGGTACAGCTGGTGAATGTCCATATCTGGGCCTCTGAAATCACTTGACCATTCAGGATGAGTTTTTGTAATCAATGTCTGAGAACAACTGTGTTTAAATTAGACGGCCTTGAATCAAACCCTTTGATCCAAACAACCTCAAACTTTGGGGAAGTTGGAATCCGTATCTGAACTTCATGGCTCAGGTCCTTTTAGTAAACAAAATTAAAGCCAAGCAGGGACAAAGTAGAACTTCAAGATGTGTAATAATTCAATAGTTGCCAAGACAGGCAAGCCTCTGTCTGCACCAAATGTTTATGGGAACATCTCCCATGGTGCAGTTCTTGTCTGTATATCCTTAGATTGTCAGCTCCTTGTAGCAGGGACCCTTCTTTCTTGAGTGTTTGGAAAGGACCTAGCTCATCATGGATTCTTCTGTAAATATTTAATAATAATAATGTAGACAAGAGGCAGGAGGTTGATGGCATCACCAGGGCAGTTAGCCCTGCTCTGAGCAGAGAACCGGCACAGTGGTAAAACTACCTTTGCCTTCCTAGAGTTCCCATTAGTGCCACAAAAGGAGATTTTCTCTAGTGCAGACAAAAAATTAGTGGCAAAGTAAGGACCAAATTTTGGTCTGTTCCTGGGGGATGCTCAGTACCTCTCAAAAGCTCTCCCTTGGAGAGAGGCTTCAACGCCTCCTCTAAAGTTATCCCTGTGATTTTTGCACTCCCATAATCCTGTGCACAACTTTTCAGGTATAAGTTTATGCAAGGGCGAAGACTCTATGGTGTGCATCTAAATCGCATTTGCCCAACCAGCAAATAGCACTCCAACAAGAGTTTGTGCATGCAAAACCTTAACTATGCACACTAAAAATGACAGGGGTAGTTTTACAGGCTGCTTTAGCACCTTTAGCTCTAATAGACTGAGTCTGGGATTTTCCGCAGCAGATACCTAAACCTGAAATCTCAAATCTATCAGTGAGTCATTTCCTTCAACCTTGTCTTTACAAGGAGATTGTACCTGTGAAATAGACGTAACACAGAGCTGCCCAGCTAATGACCTAGAATGTGGTTACAGGCCGCTCTGCTGCTAGAGATGCCATCTTCCAGATGAAATGCACCAGTAAAACCAAGGTCTTGACCCACTGCGGTAATTAAAGATCCCACAGCAGTTTTTCCAAGAGCAAAGGAGTTAGCCCTGCTTTCCTAGCCAAATTCCAGTTTGGATAATTATTTTCACCCCCCCTCGAGCCCCATAGGTCAGCCCCATGGCAGCTGTGACATGACATAGTGCATGCTGGGCCATCAGAACCCAGCAGGAGTCCGGCTGGCCACGACTTTGGAGGACCTAAGATGAAGATAAAAGGTGAGTTTTGGGTATTCAGCACATAACCCTGCTGCTAGCTCATTAAAAGACAACATTTGCAGGTCCCCTTTAAACTGTTTATTCATTATTGAAAATACCATATGTTACATGTCCATTAAGATCAGCTTCCACCAACAAGATAAGCTGCTTCCATGCATTGTTCTTCTCTTCCTCCTTCCCTTTCTCTGGGATTTTAATTACCTCCAGCAACGCCCACCCGTCTGATGAAGCTGGCTTCTTGTCTTACTAGCCTAGTGATGAAACAAGTCCTATTCTTTTTCCTCTGAGAAGAAAAGCAATTGTTTCTTTCACTGCACAGGAGTCCTCTCATGAGAGACATTCAGCAGCCCCTGTGAAATTTCAGCCAGGCCTGCAATTTATTTTAAGACACCGTCCTTTAATTTTTTCATTAAATCTTTCCCCCAAGGCCTGAGATGCTGTTGAAAGTTTCACTGCACTGTTGAATTTATATGCCTGAAACGTCCGGGTGTGGTAGGTATGTTGGACGGCACTGAACAAACACATCTCCTTGACATACCCAGGACAATGGATGCCACTAAAAAAGGGCAAGGATTATAGCCCAGAGGCTCAAATGCACAGGATGCTGAGTAACTGGTCCCCAAGCTGGCCAAGTATTTAAGTCCCAATTCAGCAGCCTCTCCCTATTCAGCAAAGCACTTTTGTAGATGCTTATCTTTAAGCGTGTGCCTATATTTACATATGTGCTCAAGAACTCTGCTGAACAGGAATAGACTGAACTGGGGCTGTAGGCATGTGCTTAACTTTAAGCATGTGAGGAGCCGCACCAGCTTCCAGGGAGCTACTCATGTGCTTAAAGTTAAGCCCAGACTTTGATACAGGGACTGGAAATTTGGTGCTCTTTGTGTCAGGGAGGTGCCCATTTGTTGTCCCAATGAAAATCTGCCCAAATTTAGCCATGTTACGAGCCTTTGAAAAACCAGCTTGCACATGCTCAGTGGAGATGTCTTAGATTTTAGCAGCTAGATTCCCCAAAGATTCCAGCCTCACTGAGCATATCTGAGCCCTTCCCAGCTCCTAGCGCTAACCAGACTGCGTATGCACCATGCTCACAGAATGACTGAGCGTGCTGCAGCCTGGGGCTACAGGAGAGAAGCTGGACTGTAAAGGCTGCTCCCAGCTACTGCAGGCTGGGATAGGGCTGGGCAATGGACGGAGAGCAGGTGTGCTCTCCGTGACCCCCCTCTGCTGGCATCAGCATTGAAGAGGAAGCTGGGTGACTCGAATGCAGAGGGGACAAAAGCCAGACCGGAGCAGAGGAAAAGGAGTAAATTGGGGCAAAGAAGGTGGTGAGACTGGGACTAAAGGTGGGGAATGAAACTGGGCCAGGAGACAAAGACTGAGAGCTGGGAGGGGGGAAGGGAGGCTGGGCAAGAAGAGGGAAATTCAAGCCAACCCAGAAGGCTGAAACTAGTTGAACAGAGAGACTGGGGCTGGGATCCTGTGTGGAGACCTGAATGTGGGGGAGAAGAAGCAGTGAGAGACAGCATTCAACTGCTTTAGCCATGAGGGTGTCCTTTCTCTTTCCTGAATCCTCCACCTCATTCACTACACATGTCCAACGTCCTAACATTCACCCATAAAAGCTGTGGATGCTTCCATTTAAAACCAGAATCCTGCCTTTGCAAATAGACACATTAGCCGACAATTAATCATTTGGCACCAGCAAACGCCCCTTTGGTGTGTGCACGGTGAGCTTTCAGACACCTCCAATGTCTGCAACAAACAAAGGAGGAGTCCAACAGGCAACAGCCTCCCTTAGTGCACCATCTTGATTAGATCCACTCCTCACATTGACTGAGGCAATGGTCCTGTGGAAAAAATAATACGTGATCACGCCATTAAAGACTATCTTAATTCATATGCACAAAAGGGTTGAATTAAGGTTGCACAGACAACCTTAATTCTGGCATTTCCAAGCTTTTGCTGGGCCTGACTTTGCAACCTTCATAAAAGTTCTTTTAATGCAGTTTTTTACATGTGTAACAATACTAAGTTCCCAGCCCTCTTCTATCCCTTGCTGAGGCTTATTTTCTATTGCACAGCCTGAATAAAATGAATAAGTTGATGGTGGATGTATCGTTTTCTTGCTAAACAGAATTCCTATGATGAACAATCCAGCCACCACTCGGTTTGAAATTGTGCCAGGAGCACTGTTGGAACAATCAGAAATCTTTTTAGCCCAGCTTGTTCGAACAGTATAGACTGAACAGAAGCTTTTACTCCAGAGAGTCATGATCTAACTACACTTCCTTTTGGGGGAATGAATCGCAGCATGACAGCACCCCAACCTGGTTCAAATGCAATCCTTACCTTGGAGAGCAGATGGCAGCCAACCATACTTGGACCATATCCCAAAAGTTCAAGCCCTTGTTCCTCAACTTGCAAAAGCCCAAAGTGGTTTCATGATTCAGGAATGCAGTTTAAACACTGACCAGTCCCATCTACACAGCAAGACCAAACCATGTTTTAACTATGTCAGGGAAATATCATGTTATAAACCCGTTGCCCAGTCCAGTAGAATTGATAGTGCAGTGCATAGATGCTACAGGGCTAGGAAGACGCTAGCTCCACATGGCTGGCATGGCTGTCACACAGGTGGAGGACACTGTGCTAGAACTGTGTTAACACCAGCTGTGCTGTAGACAGGGGCTAATTGTCCATCAGCTGGCCGTGTCTGATTAGGTCCTGATCCTGTTGAGAGCAATGGGAGATTTGCCACAGACTTTAATAGCAGGACGAGCTCCTCTGTCACATTGTTAAACATTGGTAATTGTGCAAAAGAGTTAACTTTATCACTGACGCCACCAAAAGTCAGCAGTTAGAAGGATTTGCAAGGGTTCAAAGCCCCTAATTTGACCTGATCTATCTATCTTTTTTCTTATACTCTGCCTATCTCCTTTTTCATAGCTTTCTGCAAACCTGTGTGGTTCTGATAACAAATGCTCCAGAACCCTAAGTTCCATTTTCATGAGCAACCCTACAATAACAAGCCCGTTTGCCTGCACCCAAGCACACCGCAGGGAAAAGAATTTGGCAAGGGAGCTAATTTCAGTTGCAAGCTGCCATTGTGTTTCAGTTATGGCAATAAGGTATATCATTAATGTATTAATTATTTACAGAGCACCATACGGGGACATAAAAGATCTGATTAGGATAACTGGCTGCTAGCAAGTGCCTGCATTTTCATTATGTCAAATCCAGTTCTTCAATCATCGAGACATTTTCATTGGCCACCTGCATGCAACAAAACAATCTTTGTTAAAAATCCCAATTAGCCGATAATGAGATGGGCCAAAAGAATTGTCTCACCAGCCCCATAGGAACACATTTTCTAGTCTTTCTTTTTCTAAATGAACAAGTTTATTGTGTTTTTAAAATGAAATACAACAAATAGGAGACCATCGAAGAACAGAAAAGAATAAAACAGAGTTCTGAAAAAGAAAATTCTTCTTGTTGGTCACAAGTATCTGAATGAGAGCGAGGCTTTGAAGTTACACAGGGGCGTCTATCCGAGGACCTCAAAGCACATTTAGGGTGAAATTTCATCTGTATGCAGAGGGCCTGCACCTTCGAAGTTGGGCTTAAGCAACTCATAGGGCTTGTGCTAGCTCCCCTGAAAAAGGGTGAAGGTCACCCATTAATGAAACAGCCCTTCAGAGTAGGTGTGGCCTGCTACGGACGAGGAAGATGAGGCACGGATAATTTAAGTGACTCACCCAAGGGTCATGCAGGAGGTTTGCAGAAGAGCCGGGAACAAGGCCCAGCCTCCCAGGTCTTATGCTTTAGCCACAAGACTTTCTTTGCTTTCTTCTTCAGCAGCTACAAAGACATGCAGGGAATAATATAAAGCAAGGAACACATGGCTGGTTTTTTACATTGGACCTGGTTATTTATGGATTAGTCTCTGGTTCATTTTTAACAACAGAGGGCAACCGAACAATCACCCAGAATAACTGTGGATGCTTCCATTTAAAACCAGAATCCTGCTTTTGCAAATGGACACATTAGCTGACAATTAATCATTTTGCACACGCAAGTGCCCCTTGGGTGTGTGCCACATGAGCTTTCTGACACACTTACAAATATGGCAGCCTCATTTGATGAGGCTCTTGAAAAAAGGAAGTTTCTCCTTCTGCTGCCCCACCCCACTCTCTGGCATACAGTCACATCCAATTTTCCCAAAGGTGGACTGCCTACTAACATGTAGGGCCTGGAATTAACCCTTTCATTGCTGGATGGCTAGGTTCTACCATCCATGAACATCCTATCCAGGCTAATGGAAAGACTAGTGCTACTGATAACATGTATCAACACAACAGGTGCATTTCTACCTGGAAGGGCAACCTGGGTTGCTGCAGCTGCATTTGAGGCTTTAGAGACGTGTCTCTGGGCTCCCCCAGTGGACATTGACCTCACTGGGACTTTAGCCTTAGCTAACTTGCAGGGTCAGATCCTTAATATAGTTCTGAAGGAGACACTCTGAGGTCCCTAACAAATCAGTAACGTTAATGAAAGGCTTGGGAAAGTTATATTCGTTTAGCAGCTTGAACTAGCCTGAGAATTTCAAATGTCCTGGACCAAGTGTGAGGCAAAACTATCCTGGACTCAACAGAAGTTTTGCATGAGACAAGGGCAGAGTAAAAACTGAGTAATAGCTAGAGCTGGTGCAACATTTTGGAACTGGTCATTTTTTCAATCCTCAAAACCAAAACCGTTTGCAAAACAGGATCGGGGTCAACAATTGGGAGCTTATGGAATAAGGAATCTGAGCTTCTAAATGTACTTGTATGAATAAACATGTTGCTTAAGAGAAGCCAACCATGTTGCTCTGCAGATAAACCACCTAGGAACGTCCACGATAGCTCAGACCTGGGCATGTACAGTAATAAAATGATCTGTCTTGGGAGAAGGAAAAAGAGAGGAGAGTGGCTAGTCTTTATTTGTGGTGGTTGCTGAGATCTGTATAAGTGGAACAAGCCATCTTCTGAATATGAATCTGTAGCTAGAGGATCTAGTAACCCCTAGATATACACTTGTAACTCCTGTTGATGCTAGCAGATGTCATACCCGTGTATCTATTTATTATTATTTCTTCATTGTGTTAGGGTAGCAGCTAGAGGCTGACTAGAGCAGAGCCCCATTGTTCTGTGTAAATGAAGTAATGCCCAGTCCCTGCCCCAAGGAATTTATAATCTAAATAAATCTTGAGGAGAATGGAGTCCTAACTTCACTCAGGGATAGTTACCCCAGTTTGCAGTAGAAATTGTAATGTCTACAGGACAATAACCTCCCAAAGCATAGGCCCCCATCAGCAACGCTTCTGCTGCTTCAATCAGTTTAGACCCAGACATGCCCCTCTCAGAACCACACTGGATCCATAAGTACTTCAAAGCCACTGATCCATATGGTGTGCTTGTATCAGTGAACAATCTATTCCTTTCCAACTCCATCGTCTGCTAATCCTGGAGTTTGCTGCTTCTCAGACACAAAGGCGTTGGTCTGTTATTTTATGGAGGGTGAAATTCCCTCCCTGAAGCCAAAACACAGCTGAGGTCAAGAACATGCCCTAATAACGCACAGTCAGCAATGCCAACGAAACTATGAGTCAGGAGACAGCCCTGTTAAGTCAACAGCCTCCAATACGGTCTCTGGAGTTGCAAGTCAAGCCCTGCAATGCGTCAGTCTGAATTTTTGTTCCCTTTCTGTGTGCTCTCAAGTTCAGACAAGGACCATGAGGAACAGAAAGCAGAGGGGTTGGCACAACTTCACTGGCTGGGAAGAACAGTAAAGGGGTGTGTGAACTTCCTATAGAGAACAGTGGGGGGGGGGTTAAAGCTGCACCAGCATGAATTGCACTGTTCAAAGGTGGCATAACAGCTTACCGGTTTAATATCTCTTACACTAGGAGCTCTCAAGTTCCAGTCAGGTGCTGAGACTTATTGAAGTACCTTTGATCCATGAAATTCACACTGGTGCATCTTTTAACTCCCTGGTAACTGAGATGATCTGGTGATGAGAGAGCTGGCAGGCTTGTTTACAGTTTGGATAAATGGTTCAAGGCCAGGGAAGCAAGTCACATAATCTAGGACAAAATGCTAAAGTCATATGATGACGTACAAACATGATTATGGCTCATGGCAAGCCTCTGTAAGGATACCCCAGTAGGACAAAAGCTAATGATGTCCCACTAGGTACAGGTGACAATGTCTTCGCAGATGCCATGGCTACAGGAAGAGTAGCAGGCAGAGTGTGGGCACTGGAAAGTGACAGGGGATGAGAATGTAAGAACATAAGAATGGCTGAAGCGGGTCAGACCATTGGTCCATCTAACTCAGTATCCTGTCTTCCAACAGTGGCCAGAGTCAGGTGCTGCAGAGGGAGTGAACAGAACAGGGCAATTTATCAAGTGATCCATCCCCTGTCATCTAGTCCCAGCTTCTAGCAGTGAGAGATTTAGGGACACCCAGAGCATGGGGTTGTGTCCCTGACCATCTTGGATAATAGCCATTGATGGACCTCTCCTCCATGAACTTATCTAATGGATCATTCAACAATTGTTCTGTTCTGTTCATTCCCTCTGAAGTACCTGGGCCCAGCTACTGTCAGAAAACAGGAGACTAGATGGACCATTGGTTTGACCCAACATGGTCATTCCCATGTTCTTAAATCCTGGCTCCACTGAAGACAATGGGGGCAGGATTTTACCCCTGGAATATATTCTTTAGAAACTCCAGTCCTTCTCTCTCACTAGCACCAATGTCAGGATATAGTGGTTATTTCTACTTTGGATGAGACATTGTTGATGCAACTGGACACTTCTGAGATAAGTTTTTTGTCACTGCGTAGCGGGGAACACACATTGTATTATCATCTGCACAGATAAAAGAAATCTCATATAAAGAGAGCTTGGCGCTTTTCGCTGGGGCAGCAGGTGAGGTGGAAAGGAAAATGTTATGCATAGAACACAGGATCCCTGATTTCGGCTTGGTTCATCAGATTAGGCTTTATTAGAATCCTGGCTACTTGTCTCAGTGGGTTTGTCCATTCTCCCTCTTCCCACTCAGACCCACGCACACGCTCGCATGGCAATCAGTTAAATCAAACATCAACTTAAGAATTATTCACTTAACTTCCATTTCTTTCAAAAACACAGAACCACTTTTCACCTTAATTTTAGACTGATTATTTTTTGATCTGGTGGTGTAAATAACAGCAACAATTTACAGAGAGATTTGTGCAGAAAGCTAAAGTATTCCCTGTTAAAGTAGGAAGGTTTGGACTCTGTAGGTCCCAAGTATGGGGGGGAAGGGTTCAACGAAAACAATTTGTTTGGGGATATAACATTCCCTCCGTGGAGCTGGGGGCAACACAGACGTGCACAATGCGTGAGTTGGCACATGGTGCTTGGCGATTATGCTGAATGGTGCGAGACAGAGATAGATTTGATGATGGATGTTTGAAGGATTAGAAATCTAGCTTCTAGAGTGCAATTAAAGCAACTTCCCTCCCTCCCCTCCACCCCCATCCGGCGCCACTCAGTGCAATTTAGAGTGTAAAGATGTTGCCATGAAAAATTACGATTTTTTTTCCTGGAAAACAATAGGGTATTTTAATGTGTTTGTTTTGCACATTGTCTGTATCACGAGGATTTGTTTGCTTATATTTAAGTAGGGCAACCTTTATCAAAGAAACAAAACCACTCCAAGTCATAGCGACAATGGCACGGGGATGAAATCACAACATTAATCTTCTCTGTGCATCTCTAAAGAAGTGGAAACTTCCACTGAACGCCATGAAATTCTTTTCACCAGCAAGTTGTTCAGACATGCCAATCACATGCGCACAATAACTATTGAGGGGGAAATCTTTTTTTCTTTGAGGGGAAAGGTTCATTATTAGCGTGAGGGAGAGAAGCTCAATATGCTGAAATGAATAGACTAAATACAGATTCCGAAAGAAAACTAGTTAAACATTGCGGTGACTGGGAGAGAAAGAAACTGGGCCTGATCCTCTAAGTGGGTCTGTGGGCAAACTATGACCTCAGGTGCACAGGCCTCATGCTGGTGCTTTGAATGGGGATGGATTTCATCCTGTTAGCAGAACACCTTTGGCAGGCAGTGGAAGCTGTGTGTGTCAGGTGCTTCCAGGATTAGGCCCAGGGGCTCCATCTTGTTTTTACCTGAGAGTTCTGTGTACAGTCCTGGCCGGAGGGAAGAGAGAGAGAGATGTGCATTATTCACCACAAAATAGAATGAAATTCACCTCATTTTCAGTTGCCTGAGGTATATGAAACTCAGCCCTTGGTCCAAAATCCACTACTGTTCAGGAATTCTGAGCCCCGTCTGACCCATTCGGGGCTGATTTAATATCAATACCACCTAGCTCCTATAGACACTGGATCTCAAAGCTTTCTACAAAGTCAGTCAGTCTCATTAACCCCAGTTTAAACTCGGGGAGGTAACGGAGGCCCAGAAAAAGGACAACATTTGCCCAAAGTCCCCCAGCAAAGCAGAAGTGAGACACAAACCCAGATCCCAGGTTGCTGCCCTATCCACTAGCCCACACTGGTGATCTAGTCAACATTTTAACAGGTGTGTCTTCTCCTGGTTTTCATAGAGGATGAAATGTGGCTTTTTTTCTCTTTTGAGATTTGGGTTTGATTTGTAGGTGTGGTCTCTGCAAATAAGCACTGCTGTAACTGAGGTCACTTGGACGTCTAAGCTACCTGACTGGTAGTTAGATTTTGTGCCGCAGTTGCCACCATCCACAATTGCTGCAGTTGAGGCTGGTTTGACGCCTCTTTCAAAATCAGACCCTCTGGGGTCGGTCCAGCCTGCAACCTGGGGAGGGAAGGAAAGAGTCCATGTGCCTCAAAGCTGAAGAAAATATATGATGAAGAAAATGCATGTGAGACCTACAAAGTTAGACAGCTGACTCTGACGTGTGTGTGGCTCTGGGTGTATGTCTCTTTGGGATGTGTTTCAAATATTTGTAGTGTGTCTGTGTTTGAAATGTGTGTGATGCCTTTATGTGCGTCTTCGAGACGTCTGCATTTCTAAAGTGTGATGTGTGCACTTCGATGTGTGTCTTTGTGATGTGTTTGAGATGTGTGGGGTCTGAATGCATGTGTGTGTGCTATGTGCGTGGTTTTTGTAGCATGTGTGCTTCAGTGAGTGTGTCTGAGGTGCATGTGTGGTATGTGTTGGCCTCTGTGTGTGTCTTTCCTTTAAACAAACATTTAAAGGAAACTTTCCTTCTTTTTTGTCTTCTTCCCATATGTATTAAACAATTTTTTCTTTCATTCATTGATGGCCTTTGTGACTGCAGCTATATTTAGTAAAAGGGGCTTAAGATGGTCATTGCTAAGATTTTGGAGGCATGGATTGTTTTAGAATACATTACAGGTCATTTTAATTGTAGATTGCATTCCCATCGTTTTCTTAAAATATTCTTATTTATGGAAAGATAATAGAAAGATAAAGTTCCCAGGAAATATTTAAGGGGGTGGGGGGGCAATGAGTACATGTGCAAGCGTTACATATACACTCACCCATATATAAGTTGGGCCTGCTCTTGTTCCTATTGAAGATAGTGGCAGTTTTGCTATTGACTTTAATGGGAACAGAATTGAGCCTCAAAGACAAGAGAAAAGTTAATATTCAGCATCATAACAATGAAAAGGAGATTAAGTTCTAAACTGGAGACTTGGATGCACAGACAGCATTTTTCCTGGCAGTTTCTGAACCAATGGGGAGAAAAAAATCAAGCAAGCCATCATCTATGTAGGTAAGAAACTACAGAATGAATATCAAGAATTGTCAAATTACTGCTCAAGAAAATATTTCTTACTTTTTTGTTTCTTTTTGCTTTTGGTTGTTGTTAAAGAATAGCTAAAGAAGCCCATTTCTGAGGCTCTAAAACTTCACAGGAAAACAGCTTATTTCATTAGTGTTGTAAACAAGATGGACTTTTTCAAAATATTTATTTTAGGAATCAAATTAAATGTTCCAGCTATTTGGGAATTCAATTCGGCCTTTCTCTGTGCACTAGTCAAGACTCCCAATGCATCAGCGCACTGCTTTAAAGGAATTTCTCCACTCTTTTGGATTAGTGACCCATTCTAACAGGTCTTCATTGACCAGGAGTGTGGGTCTCTCAAAGAGTCCATTGGATACAGCTTACAAAAGATTTTAGCCGGGAATGAAGAGTTTACAAAAAGTTTCGAGGAAACCGTGGAGTCCTTTTAAAAGAGAATAAACTGCCACTGCTGTGTCTGGGTTGAGTTAATCTGATTAGGCCAAGCTCATCAACAGGCATGTTGAAAAGAGAAAAGGAGAAAAGCTATGGACTGGGGCAAATAAATAAATAAAATGGGGACCTTTTTACTAGTGAAGTCAAACAAAACATATTGTTGTAGGGCAAGCTTGCCTACAGATGGCAAAATGACAAATCTTTTCAAAGGCAAAGCAAATATAATTGATGGCTTCTTTTTTTTTTTCCTCCAGGTATGGGAACAGACACTTAATAAGATTAAGGGAAGCCAAAATGAAAGGCACCGTGAAATACTACAGACACTTGCAGTGGTTGTTCGGATGACAGTCCTCTGAAATTCGTCTTCTCTGAATAAAGCAGGGTGGTAAAAAAAAAAATCCTTCCCAATGAAATGAATTGGTAATATTTTGTTTCTTAGGAAACTTACTCATAAAAATAAGATGTTTCTTCCTCTATCTATTTAATGCTCCAACTCCTCCTGGTCACAAATTCCAGAAGGCTGAAAGTGTCCCAGCTTAAGAACAGAGCAGTAGGAGGGGGCAAAGAAACATTTTTTGGGAAGATAGTGAAAAAGGAAAATTGGGATTTAGTGCCTGTTCCCACAAAAGCCAGCAAGTGTTGTTCCATTGAGTTGGAGTGGGCCCATAGACAGCAGTTGCCAATCTCAAACAGATAGCGACGAGAGCAGTGGCTCTCAACCTTTCCAGATGACTGCACCCCTCTCAGGTGGCTGATTTGTCTTGTGTACCCCCAAGTTTCGCCTCATTTAAAAACTATTTGCTTACATAAAAATACAAAACTATCACAGCACATTATTACTGAAATATTGCTTTCTGATTTCTTTACCACACAATTATAAAATAAATCAACTGGAATATAAATATTGCACTTACATTTCAGGGTATAGTATGTAGAACAATATAAACAAGTCATTGGCTGGATGAAATTTTAGTTTGTACTGACTTTGCTAGTGCTTTTTGCGTAGCCTGTTGTAAAACTGGGCAAATATCTGGATGAGATGAGAGTTGCATACTCTGACCTCTGCGTACCCCTAGGGATATGTGTACCCCTGGTTGAGAACCACTGGTCTAGGGGGTAGGGATTCAGTGAGTTAAAAGGAGGGCTCTATAGTTCAGTGACTGCTTATTATTATTTATGGGGCACCACTTGCATACATGGAGGCCGGGGTGGTCCAGTGGATGGCAAATCAGGTCACCTGGGTTTTGTGGTTTTGATTTTGTCTCTGATTCGCTGCATGACCTTAGGGGAGTCATCAGCCTTGCTGTACGTCACTTTCCCCATCTGTGAAGCAAGGAGAGACACCCTTGTGCCCTTGTGAAGTACTTGGAGATCTCAGGATGTCACATGCTAAGTTTTATTATGATCGCATGACGCTTTACACGCCCATAGGAGACATAGGGCCCCAATTCTGCTGTTGCATGTACCATGCCATAGAGTCAGTGAGAACTGTGTGTGCAAGGACTGTAGAGTTAGTCCTACAGCCCTTGCCCTCACAAGCTGACACTTAAATCAGCTAGACAAAAGCTGGGGATACATGGGATAAAAGCACAGGCAGAGAGGACAACTGTGGTTTGGAGATCAGAAGAGGAAGGCTTTGCAAGAGAAGCAGATTGCGTGTAGGGATCTGAAGGAGGAAAGTACAGACGGACAGAGGGTAAAGCACTGACTCCATTGGGAGTTTTGCCATTGATATCCACGGGGCTAGGACTTTACCCGAGGAATAGTAGACATTGGCGTGAAATAATAAGACACACGACAGTGTGGGCGGAGGAGGCCAGTGGAACAGTTCGGAGAGCAGTGAGACCTCGCAATCCATCAGTGTTTGTAACCCCGCTTCGGCGGCACGACCACATCAATCTGAGGCTTAAATAAAGGTGTGATACACGGACACATCAGTACTGGAAGAGAGGGGCCTAACTCCAAAACCTCAGCTGCAAGCCCCTTCCCCAAAGGCTTACACTCTACGTCGGCCAGAGAGATGAGGTGGGGCAGGAAGGGCTGGGCAGCAAAGGTCAGTCTAATACTGCAGCCATATTTTGGCAAGGTAGCCTCATCCTGAGCAGCAGTAAGTACTAGAAACTTCCACTAAAGTTGATGGGGGTTGCAGTTGCTCAGTGCCTCGACAGATGTGTGCTTGACCCTTTGCCGTTGTTACTTAAAACTGTCAGGTTGTTTGCAACCTAATGACAGCTGCTAGCTTGTCAGCACAGAAGTGTGTGTATATAGAGTCCTGGGGGCTTAATTCTCATGGGGAGCCAGCCCCTGGAAAAGAAGGGAATGTGAGATTTGTCACTCCAGACCAGACCATTGGCCTATCAACTCCTCTATTCAGCCTCAGGCAGTGGCCACAACCTGATACTTCAGAGAAAATGGTGATCTGCCAAATATTGTATCTGGATCACTATTGTTCTGGGTTTGTATGCATGACTGGGACTCCTAGGTACTGTGATAATGCAAGTAATAAATACAAATCATGCTATGCAATGCTGTCCCTGAAAGGGGGTGTGTCTTCCTCCCCTGGTACCGATCAGCTGATGCCCAGAGGCATGGGATTTGCTTACTCTTATCTTAGCAGACAGAACTACCAGGGCTGTTCGGAGTCATAACATTATCCAGTCTTTTAAATACCCAGCCACATATGTAACTTGAGGGCCACTTAGAATCTGGGAGCTCCCCACACGGACTGTATTCTGGCGGGGGAGACATTGCCTTGCACTATCTTTGTTCTAGACATCCCGCCAACACAGTCAGCGAGTGACCCCAGCAGTCTCACCCACCTTCACTTTGTCACC
Organism: Mesoclemmys tuberculata; assembly: GCA_007922155.1. Classification (NCBI taxonomy): domain Eukaryota; kingdom Metazoa; phylum Chordata; order Testudines; family Chelidae; genus Mesoclemmys; species Mesoclemmys tuberculata. The sequence continues at coordinate 15,665,908 of ML675630.1, read as the reverse complement.
AGCCACACGTTACAAGACAGAGCCATGATATCTGTCAGGTCTCAACACAGCAACACAGGTCAGTCACCAGGGGTTTCGAGGACCATGCGGGAGAGGGGGAGAGGAGGCTAGACATTTAATTTTACGAGGCAAAGTATGAGAAAATCAGTAAGTAACAGACTAAATAAAATATGTACAAAAACCAACCTGGGCTGCTTTCTTTCTCTGAATTCAGCCTCCCATTTTCATTGCTCTTGTATTTTTTACAGCTTTTGGTGGTCCACAGGGATATTTACAGGCCGTATAATAACGTCAAGTAGCATAGGGCAAGATCAGACCTCACCTTATGTACAGAGGTGTATGGGGGTGTAAGGAGCAACCCCTCCACCCAGTAAAGAGTCGCTTCATCCTACGCTGGCTATCTATACTGGTGGTTGTAATACGGAAGGCAGAGCTGCCTCTTTGGGGTTGCTACTCCTCCTGCATGGGGAGAAGGAAGCAATCGGTACCTGGTACACTTTACTTCCTCCCCTCTCCATTCACCCCTGGGACAATGGTAGGTGGCGGGGGAACCCGGGACCAGGTTGTGGCTCTTTGAGAGCAGTCGAGTTCCTGATCTGCTCCTAAGGCAATGCAGCTGCCTGCTGGATCTTACCAAGCCCCATCGTGGCCATGGCCCCGATCCTGCAAACACGAGGAGCAGTCAGTGGAATTACTCATAGGATCGAGCATTGTGCCCCGTCGTAATTGTTCCTTGGAGACTCAGGCCCTCCACATGTCAGACACAGAGAATGACACAACGTTGTGTCATCCTCTTATCTCACGATGTGTTGTTATAACCACAATAAGCAGCTCGCCAAGGCCAGGGACCCAGGGAGGTGTCACCACGTTAGATGTGCCACAGCTTGAGGCTACATTCCTAAACTATATTTTAGGCAGTATATTTTGAGCTCCTGGAGTTCTGCTTGGATTTAACACGTGCTGCTCCTTAGCAAACATAATTAAGAACAGTATCCATGGAAGGAGATTTTCTCCCCAAGGCCACCTAATACAGATGTAATTGACTCTATTTTCTGCTTCCTGCACATGGATTGCAGTAACTCACTCCCTATTATCCATCAACAAATTAACAGGATGCAGTCAAAGGAGCCTCTTCAACCAGGATTGGTTTTGGAGAATGGAGCACTGGGCTGTGTTAAATCTGGACACAACCCTGCTTCATTCTCTTTCTTTTTATGTTCACCGCCTTTTCAAGATGTTTTCAAGTTAAGGATAAGTCAGCAAATATGTGTTTGGGCAAACTGATCGTACTTGCTAAAGAAGTGGACATCTGTCTCAATCAGCTGGGCTATTCTGTGCTAGAATACAACTGGGGCCCCAAGTGTTTAAACACAAAAAAAGGGCACTGTGTTAAGAAAGTAATTTTTACATTTGCAATTGCAATTTTCTTCTGCCTAACTTTTAATGAGAAGAAAAATAATTTAAAACCATTTGCTTCAGATAAGAAAGAAAGAAAATCACTTTATCTCTGTTTATTAAGCTATGAAATTCCTTCCACGTTATGGTCATTGCATTCCCATAGCCAGTCCTACATCGCAGAGAAAGATTTCGTTTATAAAAGCAGAGATAAATAACAGTTTATTAGCACAGCCAGTATTTTTCTTAGAAATATCTTAGCATATAGCTGAAATGGTCCATACATTCCCTGCGCACATGGATGACTTTACCTGTACTTTTGATTCTGTTAAGCTATTAATAATAGTATATGACACGCTGCGGTAACACAAATGTGTATTTGACTTATGAAATAGGTTGCATTTTACCCAGTAATCTCACCACAATAAAAGGAAATCAAAACAAAAGTCAAGTAAAAAAAACAATTTTGGACACCCTACAGCAAAAATCTTAATAAATAAATAAATAAAATTATTGGTGAAACCTGTTACGTGACCTTCCTTGATAAGAGCTCTCTTAACGATGCATTTCATAACAGCTATATTTATATTAATCAAAATTATAGGTGGAGTTGAAGCAAACCCCCGTAGCTAACCACTCGCCAACTAGTTTAAATAAAGATTCAGATCTGAACTTTAAAGTCTGGGCTCATCTGTAATTATTAATAGCTTGATCCTGTAGCCTTTCCTTAAACAAAAGAATGGTCTTCTCATTAAGACACAGGACTACCACTCTGTAGTGTAAGCCCCTCGGGACAGGGTCTGTCATTTGTTCTATGTTTGTTCTATGTCTTGCACCATGGAGTTCTGATATCTGATTAGGTCCCTCAGGTAGTACAGTAATACAAATAAATAATAATTAATAATGAGACCTGGATTCAATTCCTAACTCTACCACAGACTCTCTGTATTATCTTTGAGAAGTCACTTTGGCACTCAGAGGCCATGGCGATGGGTGGTAGAGATATAGATCACTAGATCTACTGCAAAAGGTAGCAGAAATGGGCCCAGTAAGTGTAAAAGACACAGGTTCATAAAACCCATTTCCTTAAGTCTTTTCCTAAACTGCTTTCTGATTTTTTTTAAAGTCATGTGACCCTATAATTAATTTCATTTGCTTAGAACGTTAAGATCTGGTGGGAACAGTGGGGACATGCTAGGTACGAAGGGGATGCTCTTGAGGGAAAGGAGGCTGCACTGTGATTTGTTACACATTATAGTCTATTAAAGAACCTCCTTACAATCTGCCAGTCCTTAATGTCTTAATTTCTCCTTCAGCTTTCCCTTTGACACACTATCCAAAGCAATGTATGACTGGGGGATGATTGCACAGGATAAACCAAGGGAAAATCCAGGAAGGATTATAGCCCAATCCCTGGGCAAACAGGAGTCGGAGGAGCTGCACACAGATACAGCTGTCTGCCTCAACAAAACCCAGAGCAAACAATTTCCCAGTAACAAGACCCTACGAGGGGCAAGAACCGTCAGGAGCTGGGAACAAAACAAAACCTGCATTCAAACCCCTGGGATCCTGGTCCTTTTATGAGCCTTTTCTCCCCAGCTGCAAGCTTTTGAGTTCTGCTTCAAAATTTTAGAAGCTTCGCTGTAATAAAATTGGGCTTAGAGATCAAAGGCAGTCTAGGGTCCAGATGCAGATGCAGACCGGCCGAAGGGGAACAGTGTTCTTCGCAAGCAGTTTGTTCTCTTCTGTTCTCTGGGATCTACTACGACATGAATATTGATATTAATAGGCAGTTTCACATTGTCAGCGTGCCTGATGGAAACAGTCTTAAACATGTATGAACATGACTCTGTTTTTTAAGGGATCAGGATTAAAAATATAGGACATGCTTATAAAGGAACCACAGGGGATTTTCACATAATCCCTAATAAGGAAAATCTTCATCTCCATTTACAGCCGGTTTAAATGCATTTGCTTTTCCATGGCATGTTTAAGGCATTGCTCGCTTGTGCCATTTTACAAGCGATGGGACCCGTGAAACACAAAAATAAACGAAACCCAGAAACTTACCGAAACCCAAGGCACGGGGGTTATTTTATCAAAGAATTGTGGTAGGAAGTGCATTTGCTTACAGGACATGTATTTCAAGTTGTGATTATGATTCATCATCCATCCCCTGTGTTGAAAACGGCGTGAAAGTTACAAACTCCAAGTATAAGAGACTTCCTGGGCCTGCTTGCAGACTACAAGACTCTGCAGAGCCCTCAGCAGTCAGTCTGCGAAGAGCCAGCCTAGAGCAAGGGGCACTGAGTTGTGCCTTTCTGCCTTGGGAAGCAGCCTGCTTTGTCTCTCTCTGCTTTTGGCTCCTGTGTGTTAGGGTTCTGAATTCGAAAAAATAAAGTCATGTTACCTTGCAACCTTTCTGAAAGTGTATTTTATGTTTTTATCTAACTTCTCTGGGTGGATGCCATGAACATAACCACCTTCTTCCCTTCTCCTGGTCCTATGGCCCTGCTATAGACATACACTCAGGGCAAAAATGGCACCAAATCCAAGATGCATAAGAGCCCATGATGATGAGCTGGATTCATTGCTGTGGACAAGAGTTGCTTGGCATAGGAAAGGGTCCATTATGGAGCAGGATGTGGCTCCCTGATTCTCTGCTAGGCTCCGCACGACCCTACACCAGTTGACAGAGATGCCCAACAGCACAGTGCTCTTGGCCACAGCCCAAAATACCCCCTGCTCTGGGCCCGAAAAGGAAGAGGATGGTGCAGCATACAAGCCAGCTGTATTTGCTATACACTCACTTAATTGGTACACAGGAAAGATTTCCCCTCACAGAAAGACACATGCTATGCAACATCCAGAGTTCCTGGAACTGGGACAATCATATTCAAAATAGTTTCTATTGAATTTATTGTTCTGGGGTATTAAATAATGTTAATTTTAACTTCTGATTTTGTGACTGACTGAATGTAAAGTTACTCTGAATGTTGGGTACCATTTTTGCCAATATAGAAGTTACTTTAAAATATCGAATGCATTTTAAGGAAACAAAATAATCCTTTCTTGTGATCTTATTAAACAATGCTGCTCTGTATTTCCCTGGCCCAGATTCTAAAAGAGACCATTAGACTTTCCAAATCAGATCAAGCAAACGTATATGTATTTTTCTTCTGTAGAACAATATGCCTCTCAGTGCATCTTTCCGAAGGACCGGTCTACAATTTGTATATATTATTTATGGGCTGTAATTTGTATACATTATTTATATAATTCCTGAGTCGTGAACCAAGAAACACAATACAAAAACCCAACTCATACAAGTATTGCCATTTGTTTGACTGGGTATGTTTTAGCATGATAAAGGTAAAGGTCTGTGAAAAAAAATAGTTCCGTAGGTCCTTTGATGTCTGACTGAAGATGATGCTGTTTCATGCAATCCCTCTCAGCTGTGTGCATTTTGGAGGCTGAATGGTACAAACCACACAAAATTACGTCTGAAAATGAAAGGCCCAGAGACAGAGTCAGCAATGAAAACTGAAATGTTTCAAAGAACCACCCTCCAGCTATCTATCTAGGTGCCTATAAGGCTCCACCACTGGAGACTGTGAGCACCTCCCAAATACTAACGACAGCTCTCCTGTAAGGGCAGTGACGTATTATCCCCATTTGTGCAGATGGGCAGAAGAGGAACACACACAGAGAGTGATGAAGCAGCTTGTGCAAGCTCCCACTAGGAATCTGTGCAGAGCCAGGAACTGAACCCAGGTTTCAAGAGTTCATTTTTCTCCATGCATCCCGCTGTGACTTCCACTGCTGGTTGCAAGTCCCAGATCAAGCATAGCACATTGCAGGGATGCCAGATGTGTCCCTAACTAACCACTATTTAGGGATAAATCTCCTGGCACTAGTTGAGATCTCTAGCTCTGGTTAGTAAATGTTTTCAATTAGTTGTGGGTTTTTTATTGACATAGTCCCCATGTGTTTGATGACACGATTAGTAGCTGGTTTCCTGCCATACACCCATCTGAAACGAGGATCCTTGCCAAAAAACCCTGTCTTGCTGTAGCTGTCCTGCACCATCACCCACTCGTCCTTCTGCATGAAATTAATAGCAATAAGTTACTCTGTTACCCATGTGCCCCCCAGCTGGAACATAGAAAATAGTTTGGGGTACCCTTCTATTTATCACTTGATCTTTATGCTTATTGTGCAATGCTGAATTCTTTGGGGCTCATTTGAACTGCTGCAAATTATTAACTCCCACAGCTCAGGCCAACTCTCTGCAAAGCAGATGCTCAGACTTCTGCAGAGCGCGGAGTCTGATTTCCAAGCAGTGTAGATTTCTGTTTATACACACACGCCCCTGGGCTAAACCCTGCTTCCACTGAAGTCAATGACAAAAACTTCCATTGACAGCAATGGGGCGAGGCCTTGGCAGACAATGGAATTGTAAAGGAAATTTACAAAACTCTGAGGGCCTGATCTTTCTGCCCTTGAAGGCAAATGGCAGAATTCCCATTGACTCTATCTGGAGTAAGATCTGGCCCAAGGAAGGTAAAAAGACCCTAATAAATCCTGTCCATAAATTTCAAACACCATGAGATTCTTTAAAATGCATATGAAGAGACTGGAGGCAAATCTCAGCCTCCCTGCACATCCCACCCACCCTGCAGATGGAAGTGGCTGGGGTTTCAGTGAGTGGTTTCTAGCAGATTTGGATGGTGTCACAGTATTTCTCTTGCCACTGGCAGAGTTAGAATTTGGGGCAAGAGAAACAACTGCACAGAACTAACCAGCCTTGCAAGGAAGGAAGGAAGGGTGGCTCTGAAAAATGTCAGCCCCTAGGGATGTGCAGTTGGGAAATCTTTAGTCATCCTTTCAATATCCCAGCTGATGGGAGTCCCTTTGAGTGGTCCACAGCCCCTGGCAACCCAGACTGTTGCTTGGGAATTCCCCTCGCCCCCTGGTGGCTACATCAGCACGTGGCGCTCAGCAAGTTGTGTCTGCCCCTAAGGGTGCCTCCACCATCTCAGCTGTGCTATGTTCTGGGAGGGGATTGAGTGTCCCCTTCTGACCGTAAAGGAACAGTAGATTGGTGTCAGCCTGGGGATCCCAGAGAGGAGATTTGGAAAAAATTATTTTTGACTTCCAAAAAGTGAGATTGTGATTTCTTAGATTGACGTTTTCTTTTTGCCGGTGACTGGTCAAGAGAGAACTTAACAAGTGTTCTAACATGTCCTGCAATCGACGAAAAATGTGATAAGAGGGTCTGTTTAATGAATGAGGGTGATTTTTTTTAAGTAATGTGGAAGGAGACTTCTGGCAGGGTTTCTCAGGGGGTCAGGCAGAGATGGGCAGGGAATGGAGGCTGAGGTCTAGATCCTCATAGGGGGATGAGGGAATGGCAATGACAGTGAAACCAGGTTGCTGGCAGCTGACATTTGTGCTCTGAGCACAGGGGCTGAAAGGACAGGGTAGAAATTAACACAAGGCCTGTCAGGGCCCTTCCCTGGAGGTAATGGGGCAGATCATGCTGTATCTAAAGGGGATGGGAAGAAAAAGGGGATTGGGCCGTCTTGGGAGGGAGAGTTTAGTGGTTTTTGCTGATCCTGAAAGTGAACAAATGGCATAGCTGAGCAGAATTCCAGGTAAATCTCCTTTTCCCCCTTACATTCCTTCCCTCCAGGTTTGCTATGGACCTGCAGCACACAACATCCCTTCTCTCACTCCATTCCTTTCATGCTCTTCCTGGGACTCCCCTGAGCAGAGGCCATTTATGTGGCTGGGACTGTTTGGTGGCTTCGTGATCTGGACAGATCTCTCAGCTGAGGCCACCAAACTCATTTCACTTGTGCCTGAACAATCTAAGGGCAGGTGAAAAGACCAGTGCGCTAACTCCATCACGTTACAGGGCAGCTGTTGGAACAGAAAGGTAGCACAGGCTATGTGCCAATAGACCTGACAAGGAACCAAGGCGAGTCTTTAAAAATCTTCTCCTGTACCTGTTAAGCAGAACTAGCCTGACCTAAAAGATTGTCTACGCATCACAGCTCTCCAAAAAACCCTCCCTGAACACAGTGCCAGAGCAGAGACCAAGCAATGCATCCGCTGTCACTAATACTAATGTTTATACATCTTATATTGTCCTTTATGGACCAGACTATCCCCAGCTAAATTTAAGTCAGTGGGGTTGCAATGAGGAAGATAATTTTTCCCTGTGCTCTTCTTATATTCATAAGGTCTGAGCAAAACAGTGGGGCTTTTCTGATCAGGGATACATTTGTTAGTCAAACCATTTAACAAAATAGCCTGAGGGTGGCGCTCGCGGGCTTCTCTTTTCCCCCTCTCCAGCAATTTACAGAGACTGTCCAAAAACACGAGAAATGTGAAAAATGTGTTATTTCCACCCCACCCCTAGCCCACTCACACACTTGTCTCCAGTTCTGTTGGGAGATTTGATTATTTAGTTAGGTGGTTCAACGTCTAATTACAATAGCAGTGTCAGGAAAGTTACAAATTATAAACCTGGTATCCGAAGTGGTTAAAACCAAATGAAACAATTAATCAGGACAAACTAAAAGCAAAACACAAGCCAGGTCAACCAAAGAAACTGAAAATATAAGTGGCTAAATAATTTTTTCTAACAAATCAATGCACAGGGCATTTGGTTAGCCATGTTTCATAAAAGAAGACATTTTAACGTAAAAATGGCATTTTTAAAAAGTTGTAGCAATTCATCTTTTTAGTCATTGCTTCAAAAAACCTAATAATAAAAAGAGACAGTGTTTTAAGTCAGTATGTTCATTCTGAATTTCAAATAGTTTAAGGAAAATGAATATATATATATTAATGAAAAATAATTTGTGTAAAACTAGAGACTAGAGGATTATTGTACACAGGTTTGGAAGGATTAGATTTGTATTGGTAAATGTCAGTAAACATCAATTTCACCATACACCTACAAACTGACGAAAAAGTATTTCTATCCATAATCATCAAAATTTACAGACAGGCAAAGTAAGAAAAATGCTGCTTGGGAACTTATTGGAATTTGATTTAAGGATATTTATATGTTTTGTCCTATGATGTTGATAGTTTATGTTTTAATAGTTATAAAGCTTTGAATTTCAATGTTCATTGTCATCAACCCTGTTATCCGACCCCCTATAATTTCCCACAACTGTGAACATTTAAATCAATGAACAATTTAAAATATGCTTAAAACCCATAATTCTGTGCAACTGTGAAATTTTAAAATGATAAAAAAATTAAAATGTTTCAAAATAAACATCAATATTATTCATTGAAATGGTAAAAAAAATAAAAATCAAATTCTGTTAACTCTAAATATATATATGAGCCTTATGTAGAATGGTCTTTAACCTATGTCTTTAACCTAGGCTTCAAAATTAACTGAGGGGTTGTGGACTAGTTTATGAGATCACCTCCATATAAAAAGGGTGGGAGTTATTAATCATGTTTATATGATAAGATCTGTGGGCCAGCCATGAATGGGGCCTGATTGTGTTATGCACTATACAAATACATGATAGTGGGTCCCTGCCCCCAAGAGCTTACAAGCGAAATAGACAGGCCAGACACAGGTTGGAGGAAAGGGGTATAACACATACGTGATGGTTGCAACTATCATATTCATTCCAGGACTTTTTTAAATGCGTTTGGTTAGGGGATAAATGGAAAGAAAAGCGAAGGGAGATCCTGCACTTCCATCTGCATAGCTTCACACACACACAATCATCTTCACACTATTGTAGTTTGAAGCAGTTTCATTCTTTCTGAAAATAAAGAAACAAATGGGGCTAGAGGGAGATACAAACTTTTATCTCTATAAAGAGAGGACAGGCAGCCCAGTGCTGCTGCAGTAAACATCCAGATCAACCCTACACCCTAAATCACGTATTGGGGCTCATCCTGCATTCCTGGGGCATCCCAAATGTCCATTGGTTTTATTTGCATTTGGTAGACTCGGTGCAGAAAAACGATTCTTTTAAGGGGTTTCCCTTACAGACCCATCTAACCAAAGGCATTTTGAGGGGCACCAGGAAAGTCACATTTGGCCCAAATCAGATTTGATTTAGCCGAAGAATGGAAAGGTCTGATGAGAGGAGGGGAGATTGGGGAGAAGGGGTTTCTCAGCGTGCACTGGCTGAGCACCCTTCTTTTTGACTTGACACTTTGACTCCTTCTTGGAGCTGTTGCAAATGTCAGCAGGCAGGTACCATGCCAAATTCTTGTTCTGCTTCTCCTCCTCTAACCCTTGATCCTTGTGTCTCCAACTGTCTGAGCACTGATGACGGTGATGATTATTTGTTCCCTTCTTGATTTGTGCACACAAGAAAGAGAGAGGCAGTCGGGAGGGGGTGGGTGGGAGGAAGGAATTTCCCAAGGCAGGAGAGAAAAATCTGCAAGGAGAGAAAAAAAAAGATCTGATCTCGCTGAGTCTCTCTTTACATTAATGGGACAGAGAAGCACTGTTTGGCATGGGAGATTATTTCTGGAGCACAGGAGGAGGCGTGGTTTTCCCATGGCTGCCTCCCTCGCCTGGTGCATGACTGGAGCTTGGCTGCCTTTGCACCGCGCAGGAAGCCAGAAGCACTTTGGCACGTGCTCCCGGGGCCAGGCAGGAGGAGGGGAGCGCGCGCCCAACATGGGCTGCAGCGGAGGGGTGGAGGCACGAGCACAGCTGGCTGCTGCCTGGCGCCGGGGCTTGATTGACAGCTGGGGGAGCTGCCAGCCAATGGGAGGCGGCTTGGCCGGCAGCCCCGAGCCCATTGGCTGCCCGCCTGCCACGGCTTCGCGTGCCGGACCAGCTGCTGGAGCTGCTGCTGCTGGAGTTCGCAACAGCTGGAGGAAAATGTGGGCACTAGCGTGGAAAGAGAAGGGGGGGGGTTTTCAAACTGCGAGACCTGCCCGCCCCGTGACAACACGCTGTGTCTTCACCCACGCACCTGAGCGCCCTGCGCCCTATCGAGCGCTATGGCAAAGGGGTCCACACGGGGAGAGCAACTGGGACAGGCTACCGCGTTATTCAGCCCAGCCGCTGGAAAACCTACCCCACCGCTTTAAACTGGCCTGATAGCGGGCGGGGAGGTGGGGTCCCGCGTATCAGAAGGCGAACTCTGCAACTCCAGGCTCAGAGAAGAGGATGTTCAAGGTGCTGTTGGAGGCAGGCAGTAGCATCTTCCCCATGGCTTTCCAGCCTCCAGTCAACGAGACCGCATTCAGATAACGCGGGGTCCAGGGGGAGCTGGTGTTTGTGCATTAAATCAAGATGATCAGACATAAAAGCCAAAATCTAATTGAAAGGGTTTGGGTGGGGAGCCTCGTCCCTAGAGAAGGTCACTAAATCAAGGGCTCTTTCCTCCCGGTATCCATTGTATTCCAGGGGCGACGGCTAAGGACCTGCCTAGGTAGTATGCAAGAGATGCACAAGTTTTCAGTATGTTGTGGTTCCCTATGCAAAAAATAACGTCCCTCCCCCACACACCTTTGGTGGTTGAATGGACCAGTTAAACAAACCCTTCCCCCCACACAGAGCATTAGAGTGGTGGCATTCTTCTGGATAAAATGCACCAGCTTTTCCCAAAGACAGTGCAAAGAACAAAGACGCTTCAGGTCGCATCCAGGCCTGGACAATTGCCTGTGAAACAACTCTGATACTGATCTACAAGTTACGTTTTAACATTGAGTGAGCCACTTTTATTTTAAATAGCAAATAAATTGCAGGGGCTCTTTGCGCGGATCCCCAGTTCTGGAGGCTGGTCGCTCTGGTTTGGCTTCAGTTTTCTATTGGGGTGGGGCTTCCAGCTTCATCCTCCACCCCCTTGGGTTTTCTGGGGGAGTCGGATAACTCCACTCCCCTGCCTTTGCATCGCTTCTGCCCCATTTTGGGGAGATTGTTTTCCTTCCCTCCTGATTGTGGGAGAATTGCACTACACACACGCCCCTTTTGTGGAGGAGAGTGCGTTGCTTCCCCCTTCTTTTTTGCAGGCTGAGGGGTGCCTTGCTCCCCTCCTCCCCCACTCCCTGCTATTAGCAGCCTCGCCACTGGCTTTTCATTGCACTTTTTTTTTCTAATGTTGCTGGCTTCTCTTTTACTCTGGGGCTGGATTTTTGGGAAGCCCAGTGCGTGACTGACAGCTCGCGGGGGCGTCCTCCAATAGGCAGGCGGGCTGGCTGCCCGGTGGGGTGAGTCCCGGCTCTCATTGGCTGGCGAGAGTGTGGGAAAGAATGCAGAGAAGGTTTCACACGAATTGGGAGCAGCCGCCGGGTATAAATAGAGCGGGGGGTCCCTGAAGCTGCTTTAGCAGCAGCCGCCCGGCTCCGTCCAGCTGCGGGAGTCGAAGCCGCCTCGTGCAGGGTCGCCTCGGCGCTGTGCATTGACTTACCCTCTGATCAGTGATTGCAAAGCCAGTCAGTCCTCCTTGAACCGTGTCCAGGGTGCAGCCGCCTGGACCTCATCCACCCCCCCAGACACTGCCTGGGCTCATTCCAAGGGATACAGTTGGAAAATAAAGTGCTTTTTTTTTTCTTTCTTTGCAACCTCCTTCCCCCTCCACTTGCATTTTGTTGTCAAGATACATTTTTTTAAAAAAATGCCCGCTGATCCCATGGAGAAACCGACAGCCTCCCCGATTGCCGGTGCCCCAGCTAGTTCCAGCCACACGCCGGACAAGCCCAAGAGTGCCAGTGAACACAGAAAGGTAAATTGCATCACTTCTTGCCTCCAGAGACGGAATAATCCTGCCTGGCTTGTGTATGTCTAGAGAGGGATGTGTATGCAACATACCGTTTGCCTAATGCCACGATCTAAAGCGCTATTGCAATAGAAGGTACATCTTTATACGTATAAGATGCATATTAAACAATTGTTGCTACACATATAAGATGTATATTAAAATGTAACGGTGATTAATATTAAAGTGATTTTCCCCGTATCACTATCTAGTGATATGCAATAGCGCTGATAGCAGACATAGATCCCTATAAAGATGCCTATAGTAATATCCAGCGGCTATTAATATTAAAGTAATGCGAGCATAGATCCATACCATATACAGATGTATATGCAGTAGTGAGTGCTACTTAGGAGCAGGTTGCATACAGGAATGGGGAATGCTTTGGGGCAAGAGCCTTAGTATTACAACATGCAATAATAGACAAGCAATATGCAATAGAGCTGATATGCCATGCAGATGATCTGCATATGAATTGCAATAAGATTGTAATGTAATGCACCGGGGAAGGCAGGCAAGCATATTTATCTCTGCTTCTGTCCCCCCCCCCTTCTCTTCAGTCCTCCAAGCCTATAATGGAGAAGCGGCGCCGCGCCAGGATCAATGAGAGCCTGGGGCAGCTGAAGACCCTCATCTTGGATGCCTTGAAGAAAGATGTAAGTTGAGCTCTGGGGATTTCAGGTGCAGTCTGGGGGAGGGATATGAGAGCAGGACTCACATGGACTGTTGTGAAGGCTCCCCAGCTAGGGGGAAGCGGGTGGCGGGGAGAGGAGAGACATCCATCTTTACCTTCTCCCCTTTTGCTCTCTTTTGCAGAGTTCCAGGCACTCCAAGCTGGAGAAAGCAGACATCCTGGAGATGACTGTGAAGCACCTGCGAAACCTGCAGCGAGCCCAGATGACAGGTAAGCTCTTCCAGTACATCTCCCTGCAGTGGGGTGGGGGAGGTCAGCATTTGTGGGCAATGGAACTGAACACCCCAGAGACTGCAGCGGCCAGTACACACTGCAGTGCACCCAAGCACCCTTTCAGGGGTTCAGCGCCTTCCCTTGGAATAAAGTGCCTGCACCAGGCTGTGGAGGGGCTTGAAGTTCTGGGTCAGACCCTTCCTGCTTGTGACCTTCTCTCCCCTCTCCTCTTCCATTGCAGCAGCTCTTAGTGCTGACCCCACCGTCCTTGGCAAATACCGAGCTGGATTTAACGAGTGCATGAACGAGGTGACCCGGTTCCTCTCCACCTGCGAAGGGGTGAACACAGATGTGCGCACCCGTCTCCTCAGCCACCTCTCCGCTTGCCTGGGCCAGATTGTGGCTATGAATTACCCTCCACCGCCACCCCCAGCTGGCCAGCCTGCTCATCTGGCACAACCTCTGCACATCCAGCTCCCCCCAGCTGCCACTGCACCTGGAGCCGTGCCTGTGCCCTGCAAACTGAACCCTGCTGAAGCCCTGTCCCCCAAGGTCTATGGGGGTTTCCAGCTGGTGCCAGCTACCGATGGCCAGTTCGCTTTCCTCATCCCTAACCCAGCTTTTGCTCCCAACAGCGGACCAGTCATCCCCCTCTATGCCAATGCCAATGGACCCGTGTCTTCAGGCAGCGGGCCAGGAAATGCAGCTGGAACCCCGTCAGCATCCCCAGTACAGGGTCTGACGTCATTTGGGGGTAGCTTAGCTCCAGTGTCCCACACTGGGAGTCCCATCGGGGAACGCAGTGAATCAGTTTGGAGACCTTGGTGACTTGTGTAAAGCCTTCCTCTCCCCTACAAAAAACAAAACAAAACTCTTTGGTTGGTTCCGTTGTATGGAACCTTGTTTTGTTTTTAAAGCAGACTTTTTTTTTAAAGGACTTTAGTACAAAGTCTCTATTTATTTCCAGAGGTTGGGATCTCAATTTGTATTTTTACTCCTTTTAAAAAATGCCTTTATTTGAAAGACTTTTTTTTAAAAAAATAAGAGATTAGTTTTGTATCAAATATTCACCAGTATAATGCCAAAGTTGTTTGTATCTTGTTTGTGTGTGTGTGTGCGTGTGTCAAAAGACTTCCAAAAAAGTTGCAGGTGTTTGAACAAATAAACTCTTTGAAATAGAAATCTTTGTTCTTTTCATTGCGGGGAGGGAGAGGGGAGATAAGAAAGCCCTTTGCAGGCAAATCATGTGGGGAGCAATTTGTAGGACATTAAATAAACTGAGGGATGTATGACAAGGATATTTTTATAGAGGTTTTTTTGGCTGATGGTAAAAATCTCTTTATTCTGCATGAAAGGAAATGAATTTCATTTTCACAAATGGCTTCTGTAAGCCAAGGAGGGCTTTCTGAGCATAACCCCACTCACAGAAATGCCCTGCTCTCATTACCTGTTTTTTAGAGAGTTCATTGAGATAAGATGTCCTATAAAATTTCACTTCTCCCTCCCACTTTTAAGGGAATGTGGGGGGAGAGTGCAAAAGTTACTATCTTGCCTAGGACAGAGGCGAGAGAGTTGGTCTCTATTGTGGGGAAGGGCAATTAAAAGGTCTCATCGAGTATGCAGCGGGCTCTTTTGGAAGTTTGGGATCCTATTGAAATGCCTGGGAACACTGAGCCGAGGGTTAGTGTGTGTTCCCCCCCCCCCACTCTCATTGACAGGGCCAGATAGACTCTGATACTCAATGCTGTTGTAAATTCAATTGCCCAGCCTCACAATGCCTACCTCATAAAAGAGAATAATTCAGGATGTTTTGTTTTTTTCCACGAGCAGGGGAATTGAGGAAAAGACAATTTTGCCACCCATTATGACTCACCCCAGTACTTGAATCCTGGCCAAGTGGAAGCAATTGCAACCTGGTGCACAGAGAATTAACCACTTCCAATTGTCACCAATTAATAAGGCCATGAGGTGGAGAAAGGACACTGGGAATGAATGCAAAATGTGGAAAGGAAAGCACTGGGCACATTATTCCAATATTATGGGGTGGGGAAGGGAACTGTCTGATAAATTGAGCATGTCACACAAACCAGACCTAAAGACATAACCCACCTCTGCTTTGCATCACTCAACCCCTAGCAAGCAGATCCTTTTAATGTAAAGGGTGGTACGTTATGTCCCCATCAGAATCCAAAACCCTAGATTTTGTAGGATATGAATTGTGCCAAATGTGTTGGGCTGTGTTGAGGCCAAGAATTTTGCAAGATTCAAAGAGCAATTGGACGTTCCTGGGGGTTACACGACCATAGAGTTATAATAGTTACTGCTAAAAACCACATGTTTTGGAAGGGATATACAATCTCAGGTTTCAGGTTTAAATCTGTTAGGGGTCAGGATAAGACTTTCAACGGGGGCACACTATCCCAAATCTGGCAAGGTGGAAGTTTCTCATACCATCCTCTGAATTGTCTGGCCACTGTCAGAGACGACACTGGATTAGATGGACTTTGGGTTTGATCCAGTCTGGCAACACCGCTGTGTTCCTGAATATTGGTGATTGCAGAAAGCATCCCCTAATTCCCAAAACTGAAGGCTTCCTTTGGAATGAGAAGATTCCCAGGGGGCTTTGTTATGCAATTGCAGACATAAAATCCTGTTACAGTGACTCTCTCCCATTCTCCACAACCAGCCACCACCCCCGCCTCCTCTGTCTGGAGAAGAGGTGGAAGATCTGATGAAAGCCTGCCTGTCGCCTGGATGTAACTGTATATTTCCCCAGGGTAGGGCAGTGTCTCTTGACTTGTCCCTCATTTGCCATTTCCCCCCAGATCTGCCCTAGATTTAGCAGATTTTTACTTTGCTAACATATTAAAGTATCCAAGCCAAAAGAAAACAGGGAGACTGACCGGACTGGCCTTATCCGATGGCGAAAGTTTTTCCAATAGGGTTTTGATGTATTACATCAGTTCAAATATAGTGAACAATGATAAGTTCCTCCAATGATTTTTGCCTCCACCAAAAGATAGGCATTCAATCATATAAATTTGATGTGACATTTTTAAATGCTCTAATTTAGGGTATACCTGTCATTAAGAAGCTTATATGAACAATGAGAGCTTGTCATGATTAAAGCACAGAAATAGGAGTCAGGCGTTCTGCTTTTATTTCCAGTTCTGCCACAGAATTCTGTTGTGACCTTAGCCACAGGACCACTCTGTGCCTCAGTTTCTCCCCATGGACCATGCAGGAATGATCAGCAGCTTAATTAATATGTGTGAGGAAATTTGAGATCCTGCTGTTAAGAGACGCAATCCAGTCACTTGCAGAAAAATGAACTGAAAATAATTTCTATTACTGTACCTGGCCCTGAGTCTTCCTTCACCTCATCCTCTCCCCTAGCCATTTTTTCTGGGTTTTACAGTCACCTTTTCCTACATTTTAAGATATATTTTTCTCCCATGATCTTAGGTGTTTCTCATAGGTAGCAATTTTTCAGACTGAAGGATCATTTTTTTTAAGCTGGCCTTGTCCCTGTAAAGGTGCTATAAAAGTACAAAGTCTGGTGATGATGCTGGAAGGTGAAAGTCCAAAGGGGTGAAAAAGGCACCAGGTGGTAATGATACCATCATCACTTCACCTGGTAGGGTATAGGCCATCTGAAGTCCTGTGGGTGTAGCACTTTCCTGGGACAGCAGAGAGAGAGAGATGCAGTGGTTCCAAAGCTGAAACAGGGCGAGGCAGCGATGCCCTTATACTGATCAGTACACTGATTTCAGTGGTGGTGTACAGGAGTAAGGGTTATCACAGAAGGCAGATAGCTACAGGTGAAGCCTCTTTCCATTTGCTGGGCCATTAGGATTCAGCCCACTGGATTAATTTTCTCTCTGAGAAATGTACTGGGAAAACAACCCCAAACCATGAGCTAAGCACCCCTGAACTTGCTATTTTCCTGTCCTGCCCTTTTCACTTCTCTTGCCTGTTAGCCCTGCTGTTTAAAGGTATCTGAACAAGGGAATTCTCACGTCTTCTCCTCTCACCCTGGCTCAGCTCTCTTGCCTTGCTCAGCTGTTTTCTCACCCTGGGCCTCCTCTCTCTGTTACTAAAGTTCTTGGTTTCCCTTTCTCCTCCCTCACTTGCTGGGGATTGATTTCACTTGTGGGGCTGAAAGACTCAGGAAGAGAAGAAAGGGCAGTTGCAGGTATGCAGGATAGGTGGGG
>ML675630.1:15581930-15648226 GCA_007922155.1 Mesoclemmys tuberculata | reverse complement strand
GCCGGGCCGCCGCCGCCGCCTCCGCCTGCTCCTTCCCCGCCGGGGCGCGGCGGGTGGCAGCAGCGCGGGGCCAAGTGCGGCCTCGCCTGGGGCTGAGCCGGGGAGGACCCAGGCGGGGGGGACCAGCAGCCCCCCCAGGGCAGGCAGGCGCCCCAAGGGGGTAGCCCCAGGCGAGCATCCTGGGCGGGAGGGACCACCGCGGCGGGCATCATAGGATGCCAGGGGCTGGCACGCATCGCTAGTGGGAAGATCCCGGCGGCGGGGCTCCCCTGACGGGGCAGAGGGGAGCTGAGCTCAGCCCCGGGCCCGCTGCAAATAGGCAAGAGAGGGGCCGGCGCTGGGATTAAGGAGGGTTTAACTTTGGAGGAAGGGAAACACCCAAGCCGGCAGCAGTCACTGCTAAGGATTTGAGTAGCCAGGGTTGGGGCTGCCCAGAAGGCAAGCAGCCCACGGCCCTTTGTTACTCTCCCTGCTTTGGGGGCCACATGGTGGACTTGCGGCCGCAGCAGCCTCATTTCCCGGCCACCAAATGGGTGCGTAAGGGCTCAGCGCCATGCAGAAAGGCCCCTGGCCATGACAGAAACCAGTAGCATTGCCCTGTTAGGGTCGGTTCCGGTTCCCTTTGAACTCTAAGGGGATTTTGTCGTCGCCCTCAATGGATCAAACTTTTCCCTCCGTACACTCACTAGTACCTTAAAGGGTCTAGTCCTACAGTAAAGTATTCTATGTAAGGGTATCCGCATCTGCCCCACGGGGAGCAGCAGCATTTATACGGTGCTCTTTGTGCCAAATTTAAAATAGCGTCTCTGCGTGTGACTGATTTATTAACACCCAAAGGACACATAATACTGTAAAATGCCTTTGTTACACAGATTTTATTATTAGGTAAACACTTAAAATACATTTATTAATGATCCTACAAGGATCTACCCTTTCGTAGACCCTTACTCCTCGACTAACTCCACTGAAATCTGAGATGACTTGGAGACGAAAGGGCTGCTTGGCCTGAGGAATTCTATCACAATTTGGCCCATATTGGTTATTGAGTCATTAATATTTTAACACTTAGGTCCGAATGGCCCTTTTTATGTCATCTTTCCATCTGTCTTTTCTAGAGGCTTGACTCCTGGGTGTCTAAACAGCGAGTGTTGTTTTGGGACAAGCTTTAAAGGCATCCCTTGAAAGCCAGGTCACCGAGCAGGTTGAGTCACACAACTAGTTGCTTCAAATTGTTAATCCCAAAGGCCCTTTGACTAGAAGGAGAGAACAGGAGCCCCCAGAGCAAACTGTAGGTCACAGGCAGCTCCCAGAGCTCAATGAATGCAGCCAGATTTACTCAGGCTGTTAACTTGATTAATTGAAATGAAGTTCCTCTAGAGAATCAGCGTGTTCTTTGAGGTCAGGGTCACAACACTGAGATGCTTAATCAGATCTTTCCATTTAGCCCCTCTTAGGGAGGGTGGAATTCAGGCTCTTTCAAAGCGAGGCAGTTGGCGCCAAATTTCTGCTCTGCTTTCTGCCTCTTCCTTTGCATGCATCCATCATTATTCAATAAAATATCTGCAAACCTGCAAGTCCAGCTCAGGTGAATTTTTTCCATCCAACACTTGCAGGAAAACAGCCCTGTCTAATTTTGATGGCACCGATTGTTTGGAAAGTGAAGCCGTGGTGGAAGGAGTATAATTGTTACTGCAAAGTAATTCCTGCAGGAGCTAGAGGGCAGGTGTTTGGGAATACTAAATTCTTTTATGCAAATGAAGCATTTTGTGGGAGGGGGAGAGACGGGTATAGTGACACCCAGAACGAATGGCAAAAGAAGGTTTTTCATTCCGTTTCAAGAACATGTACTATTGCAAAATCACATGGATTGATCTGAATGTTTGCTTGCCCACTATATGGACCTGACCCTGCACACACTAAATCAATAAGAGCTTGGTCATTGATTTAATGCATGCAGGATTGAGCTGTAATTGAGTGTCATATGCCGGCATGGATACTTTTAGGGCCCTATTCTGTTTCCGTTGTAGTCCATGGAAATAGAATTGAGTTCCCTGCATCAATATGCATTTATTTAATACTGAGTAATTGTTCCTATTTTTTTTAATTTATTTTACCAAATAATGTTGACTCACTCACTATCTCACTTTCATAAATTCTCAAGATTTTATATGCAGTTATATACAAAATACTCATGCATCACATTATTGAGACAAACTCCTATAAATCTTGCGAGGACTGTTTTCTAAACAACTCATGTCCACTGATCAATTTTAAATGCATAAGTCCAGGATAATGACCTGAGGGTAAAGGCTTAGAACTACAATGTGTACCTAACTGAATCTCTTATCAGCGATGGTCAAGATTTTCCAAAGTAATTAGGACCTTAAAAGGTCTAATTTTCAGGAAGTGCTGAGTACCTGCCTTCTGAAAATCAGGATCCTTTAAGGCACCTCAAGTTGGGAAGCCAATAACTAAGAAGGCATTAGTAGCCATTTTTGAAAATCTTGGCCTGCAGTTTTTAGCTTTCATTTTTAACAGGTCCAATCAAGTCCCTATTCATGTGGACAGGGGTGGAAAAAGCCTCTCATTGATTTCAGTGGGAGTTGACAGTGTTCACCCTCTTGGCGAGATTGGACTCAAAGCGTTTCCATCTGAACCAGCTCATGATTGCACATGCAAACTGGGAAATAGAAGTGACAATCTTAGCGGCATCTGCAGCTCTGGAACAGATGATATCACTATTTTATATCCTTACATAAGGACGGCCATACTGGATCAAACCAATGGCCCATCTAGCCCAGTATCCTTTCTTCCAACAGTGGCCAATGCCTGGTGCTACAGAGGGAATGACTAGAACAGGTAAACATCAAGTGATCCATTACAATATACAGTTTACTTTAGGATTCTCCAAAGTTGTCTGCATGGAAGATGATATCAGTATACATTGCCATGGTCAGCCATCTGTCAATAACAACCTACCTTTCATACAAAATCTGCAATATGTCCCTCGCTTATTTCCTTGCTGCATCATTTAGAACTGGCTTCAAACAACTCCACTCTGTCTTTATGCTTATTTTTATTTCCTGGTTTGTCAGCAGACACAGGTCTGGGATGAACCAATCTTTCCTTTCCAAGTCAGGGTTTGTCTCAGCTGCACGCAGGACAGCACGCATCTCGACATGCATGTGGTCCATGCAGAAATGAGCCATTTTCCATTGTGTTCCTCAAGGATAAACACTTTTCTTAGGCAAATGTTTATAAACAGACTTCTTGCTTTCAAAGGGTGGAAAGATTTCAAAGGCTACACATAAAAATAGTGGCAGATGAAGGAAGGCACAAGAATGTATTTCAGTTTAACAAAGATGCAAGTCAGGGTGTCTGAGCAGATGTTTTTTGTTTTTTTCCCTTTGACAGCATTCTGGTGTTAAAAACAGCTGACAAATATGACGTGCAAGGGCTTTGCTTCCAGGTCTCCTAGCCTGACAGAGCAACAGGGGCAGATGAGGCATATTGAGGTGTGTGGGTGGGATGGTGTGAAGACAAAAGCTATCCCTAGACATTTAAAATCAATCAGCAACATTTAGAGGCTATATTTAACATTGACTTCTGGAGGTAGGCAGTGCATGGTTTATAGTTTCATCATTAAGACTACATGTCTAGAGGTCTAGCCCAGAAAAAAAAATCTGAAGGAGATAAAACGAGTATGAAGAACTTTTCTAAGCAAAGGGAGGTTGGTGGAACATAACTTTTCCTTGGAAAGAACACATGCAGCAGTCCATGGAGAGTGGGTTAGAGTCTGATCTCAGTTGCTGGTATAACTGACATTAAAATCGAACCCTATATTGGGGCACAGGGTCTGGGTTAATTCAGGAGTGAGTGAATTGAAGTCAATGAAGTTAACACCAGCATGAGTCAGAAGAGCATCAAGCCACATTCTGCAAACCTTGTACTAAATAGTACTCACCCACTGACGTCAAAGACCGTGTCTTCACTGCAAAGGTCACTTGAGTTATAACTCGAGTCCCATACTCAAGAAGAAAAAACCCATTCACTTGAGTTTGGGACTGCTTGTGGATAAATGCTAGCTACTTAATATGAGTGAAGATTGCAGGCTCATGGCGTGCAGCATGCATTTGTTAAGCTAATTCCATTCTGATTTGCGTGAAAATACCAAGTTTCCATCTTTCTGGGTAAGACACAAATCTAAGATATGTGAGTTAAAGATCCCATGGTGTTTTTCACAAGAACTGTGGTGCTAATCACCGTGTCCCATCCAGATCTAGTTTGGGCACTCACAGTCTACTTCCCTAATTTCTCGCTTCATTCCTCTCTCGCTGCCCTAAAATGCTGTGTAGTGTTGTCAACAGCTGCCACCTTCCACCCTAGAAGTGGCTGCATATAGGTGGTGAGTTAACTGATTCTTGTATAGGCCCAGCTCTGACAAAGTTATTCCTGGGAATATCTCTTTAAATAGCTAGGAACATTGCTACATTTGTAAAGGCCTTTGAGATTTTTTGGGTTTGAAAGGCTGTATTTAAATGTAAATATTTTATATTATTATTTATTATCTATCTGGTTGTCCATCAAACCAATTTTTTTTCTGGATTTGCCCATCACCAATGGAAAGCTCATTATCCATACACGTCAAAAGCAGCTTTGTTTTTTCAAATCAGTCAGCCAGTGACCAGCTTACACCACTGATGGATAATGCAGATTTCTAATCAGGAAGGTAGTTTGTTTACTTTGCACATCTCATGTGAGCACGGGTTTACTTAACAAAGCCACAGATGGCGTCTGCTGAGGTTTCGATCAAGTGAGGTTTTCTGCTGTTTTCCTAGTTCCATTTCCTTATTGTGGAAACAGATGGAATTTGATTTTAGCAAAATTACTATGAGCTTGCTTGCTTCATTCCTTTGTATGTCCAAGTCACCCATTGTCGTTGCATCTAGGATCTTAATTCCACTCCTTGGAAATGGAAAGGTACAACAGAAAGAACACTCACCCATGAATAGCAAAGGCAATGAAATGTATTATTTGTATACATTGGGATTGGGACCTCATTGTGCAAGGCACTGTAAACACACATGGAAATTAGACTTGATGTGTAGAATGACCACAACCAGCAAATGATTTACTGACTGCGCACTGCTTCAGGAGAAGTTTTCAGCCAATAAATATATAAACAGGATTTTTCTTCACATTGCTACTGAGCAGTGGAAGTCATGCGATCCTCAGAACGGCCATACCAGGTCAGACCAATGGTCTGTCTAGCCCAGTATCCTCTCTTCCGACAGTGGCCAGTGCCAGGTGCTTCAAAAGGAATGAACAGGGCAATCATCAAGTGATCCATCCCCTGTCATCCAGCCCCAGCATCTAACAGTCAGAGGCCTAGGAACACCCAGATCATGGGGTTGCATCCGTGACCATCTTGGCCATTGGTGGATCTCTCCTCTATCCTTTTTTTTATGTAACAGCCTCATGAAGACAACAGAGCAGAGCCATGCACTTAAGAAAGTTATGAAATGGCGCAAACATGATTTAAACTTCAAATCATCCGAGGCACATCTCTCATCTGGTTATTTTTAGTGGGGACCGAGTGCTGTGACCTGATCGTGAGGAGGGTAAATTCAGTTGCCTTGAAGCATCTCGAGTTCTTTGCAAATAGCGAGCTGTTAAAAAGAATCCTGGAATGTGATTGTTTCACCTACCAATGTGACCCACACTGCAGACTTCACTGACTTCTGCCACACTGAAGTATCATTCAGTAACAGCATGTTTACAAGCATTGAAACAACCTGGCCCCTGGCTAGTGAAGAACTGAAACTGACTGTGTCCCCTTGTGTGTGTGATGCTAGAAACACAAGGTCAATCTGCTAATGGATGACACAGCTATTTTCTTTAGAAGCTTTTTCATCATTCACATTGACGGTCATTTACTCCTGTTAAAATAGCTGACAACATATATTAATGTAACGCAAGCTACTGGCACAGAGCAAAGTTTTCTAAAAATGGAGACCTCTTTGCACAGGGATTGCAATTCAACCCCATGATTATGGATTTTAATTCACAAAGATACTTCCTGTCAGCAAAGAGGGTTTTCTGTCTGAAAACAGACTGTGTAAACCTTAGCATGGATGCAGTTGTACCAGTATAAAGATGCCATAGGCCTTGTCTATGCCACAAATGTTTTGCCAGTAAAACTATACGAGCAGAGCTTCCTAGCACAGACCCAGCTTGTGCTGCCAGAAGGAGTTTTGCTGTTGGCATAGTTACATCACCTTACCGAAAGACATCAGCTATTCCAACAGAAGCATTCTTATGCCAGCGTAACTGCATCTACACCGGGTCAGGGGTTGCTGCATAGTTATGATGTTGGCCAGCAGTTTTGTTTTTTTTTCCCACACCTCGGACCAACGTAGCTATGCTGACAAAACTTTGTCGTTTAGACCAGGCTTCGTACCAGTCGGTATACCTTATTTCGATTCCACACTGGAATAAGTTATATTATATTACTTATTGATATAAGTATTATATTATATATAATATTATATATTATATTATTATATATAAGCATATATTACTCATATATATTATATGAGAATTTTCATAGCTGTGTCCACACTAGAGGAGTTTTGCAGCATTACGTATACCCCGATAATTAAGAGTAGCACGTAGGCTCCTGCCACAGCTACAGCATAGCCTGCTAATACAGCTTCAGACGCTGTAGCCTGGTTCAGGTGCCAAGAGGGCTTTTCAGTCACATTCAGCTAGCGCAGCTGAGCTATCACTGATCTCCTTTGTGAAGAGCTTTGAGATCTACTGATGGAAAGAACTATATAAGGGCTAGGCATTGTTATCATGACTGAAAAGCACACCCATTTTGTCCAAGGAACAACGGGAGGTCTAGGTGTCAAGCCCTTGTGACAATGCGTATCTGTCCATTTCATGGGGAGCTGAGCACTTTTGAAAACCTGTCCCATACCCTACAATCTCTGATACATATCGTAGCTAGGTAGGGGGCCGATCCATTTCTTTGATGCTAATGCTGGCTGTTACTGGTAGCAGGAGCTTGTCTGTGCTAAAATTAAATGTCGGGATCACATTCACAGGTTCACTCTTAAGTGAGCCTTCTTTTCTATGTACAAATAAAGTTCCACTCCTGGTATAAACATTCCTGCTTGCAGTGCAGAGAGCAGGCAGCCTGCTATTACTGTATAATGGTTCAATCAGAGGACATATGTTAGAGGAGATCTGGTCCTACTGAAATACAGATTATGTCTCTGAAAGCGAATTCTGCCCAGGATAAATTAACTCTCACACCTTGGCTTTGATCATAAATGCTTTCAAAGCTTTTGGCTTCTCCCTGAGTTCTAAGGTTTCAGAGGCTTTCACTGTGAAATCTCAGAGGACTGGTTTGAGAGAGCTATGCCATGCTGTTGGAGAATCAATTTCCCACATCAGCTGATTCATCATTAAGAGCAAAGCTAAATTCCTGCCTGGGACAGATGCATACACTTAGCACTGCAAAGCTCAGAGCAGGGCAATAGTTCAAATTGCTGGCTGGAGAAGGAGAGAAGTATAGCCCGCTGCTACTGAAAAAACTGCAGGATGGGGTCTAGTTGTAGCCAGGGGGCGGCTTCCGCTTGCAGAGTTTTTCACAGAACGTCCTATTTGGGGTGGGGTGCGCAGATCACTGGGGAATCTACATGAACCTTGTGTCTCTGCATTGATTCTGGGCCCCCTCACTTTGGATACTTGCTTTGCCTTCCTAGGAAGCACAGTTCAGTGGTGAATCACTGCCTGGGCTTCAACTCCTGGTACCCCCCCAACCATGAATGGGAGTTCCTCAGCATGAAAGGGTGCCAAGCACAACTTATGCAGCCCACAGCTGTAACATGGATTCCCCACTACTCACCAGTGGGCACAAGGCCCCCACTGATTCCTGGACTCAAGAAGAGTTCCGGGGGGTGAGTTAGGGGTGCTGCAGAGGGAGCTGACCCTCTTCAGGGGGACAAGGTTACCTTCCACCCTGCATCTTAATTGAAAAAGAATGGTTCAAAGTGGAGTCGATGTGGCTGAAGCAATCCAGCCCTATGTTCATTCCTGTTCCAGTTCCGGTATCCAGTGTTCTTCACAAAGGCCGTCTGTTATACATTGCAGGAGCGTGTGCACCGCTTCTCCAGAAATAGATAGGGAGGCCCGGATCCCCAAAGGTACTTAGATGTTGCAGTGCTAAGTATTGCCTCATCTTTAGGGACCTAGAAACTCTCCGGGAAAATACTGCAATCCTCAAAGCCTGAACACCTTAGGATGTGATCCACAAAACCCAGCGCGCTAGGTGGGGAGCGGCTTAAGCCAGCCAATGGGAGAGGCTGACGAGAGGGGTGTGTCCTAAGCCCCGCCCCTCGCACAGATAGGCATCTATGTGAGCCACAAAAGGGAATCCATCTGCTGGCGTTAGGTGGTTTAGGCGTCTAAGGTGTTTCTTGTTGGATTGTGTTAGGCGCCTGTCTCATTCCACACAAAACAGCCATAGGAGGTGATGCCCACCCTATAATTTCTAGCCCCATGATTAAACCATGAGAGGAGGGAGACACAGGTTCTATCCCTCTCTCCACCCCACCAGCGGAGGAGAAACTATTTGAACAAGGATGTTGTGAGGTGGGGCAGCCTCCATCTTTCCTGTTGAAGCTGTTCTGCTTTGGATGGTGAAAAAAACATTGGAGCAGAAGGACTGGACCATGGGTCTGCCAGCTCCCCGGTGAGTGCCCTAACCACCAGAGTCATTCCCGTGCTCTCTGGCCCAATCACTGTTCTACTGTGGGTGAATACTTAGATAGTCATTGGGCCAGAAAGCATGGGAGTGACTCTGTAGTCGGTGTTCAGGGCACCAGCTGAGAGGTGGGAAATCCAGTGTCCAGACTCGCTGCTCCAATCACGCTTTCATTATCCACAGTAGAACCTTGCACAGGAGAGACTGAGGTAACACCACATCAGAATATCCCATAGGTCAGTGAAAGGTGGGTGACCCCTCTTCAAACCATCTCTCCCCTTCTGGAAGAGGGGGCAATAGAACTTGGGTCTCCCACATGCCCTCTGAGAGTGCCGACCCTTGGGCTAAAAGTTATAGGGTGGGCAACACCATCTTCCTAGCTCTTCTAGCCCGATTTCGGAATGAGCCCCAGTCCGGTAGGTGGCCGCTGAGTGCACCTAAGGCATTGGGACCCAGCTGTGACTGAGACAGCCAAATGCCTCTTTCCCCCACTTGTGAATTGCTCTGGGGCCTAGGCGGGAGATGGGTGCTGGGACGCCTGGAGTGAGGCACCAGTGCGCACGCCCCGAGGGGAAACTTGGGCATGGAGGGAACTTTTACACTGAACTCTTAGGCGCTGAGTGAGTTTAGGCACCCTCTGGGTTTGGTGAGAATTTTGTGGAGTGCAGAGGAGCCTAAAACTGGGACTTAGGCAACTAAACTCAAGCTGTAGGTGCCTAAGCCTGGAGTTGAGGTGCCTAAGTATCTTTGTGGGGCAGGCGGGGGAAAATGGAGCTTCTGAGTTCTAATCCCAGCTGTGACAATGACACAACAACTGCCTCAACAGCTATAATACAAAATTATATGATATAAAACAAAACAAAACAAAATATACAATATAAAAATTAACATAAGAGTGTTTAATATCATTGGTGCTGATTGTGCCTTGCTTATTTATTACCTAACTCTGTAAGTGCTACTTACAAAGTAAGTTACTTCTCACCCCAAAGAAGGGTGGAAGAGTTGGACCCATCATTATTAATAATGGTAGTATTGGTTTTGTATTGTATCATTAGCCAAGGGTCATCCATCCACCTAAATGGTTGGCTGACACACCAATTTCATTCTGAATGAATGATTTTAAGTAAATGGTCAGGAAGGAAAAAAAGTTGAAAAAGCAGCAATGAAGGACAATGAAAGTATAAGATAGATGAGAATATTCCCACCTCAACATCTTCTGCTGAGTTATGGACAATCCTTTTTAAGGAAAAGAACATGCTTAGCCAATGTCTAAAAGCCTTTCTGATCACATATCCCTTAATAGGGTCTCACTGGTGTGCTGGAACCAGAAATTCACTCCCAGAATTTGTACTGTGCAGATCTGAGCCAACACATATCTATCCATCTATCTACAGATAGGCACAGACCTATAATATTATATACATATATGGGTTTGTACCCACAGACATACACACTCACTCACGCTTGTCCACTGCTCAGTGATATCTGAAGTCTGCATTGTTTCAAAGAGTGAACATTTTCTCCCCACTTGCTCTCATGTGCCCCCACTCTAACCCCCCTCCTTCTCTGGACTGTAATAACTCCACGTGTCCAAATTTGGTAGCCTTCAAAATGTAACAAAAATCAAAATACATACAGCTGTTCTTTTAAAGTGGAAGGGAAGCAGAGACTATAAAACCAATTGTGGGGATTTATTTCTACATTTGCTGGATTTAATCTATTGATATGCCAAGTGAACCTATTACCAGGTTGTGAGTATAAACCTCACTACTTGTTACGATACAAACACACCTTGGGATCTCTTCACCAAGAAATCAAAACAGGAGGTGTGTGTGGGATACAGCCTGCTATTTTTGTAATTTGGAGGCAGGATTAATGGGGCACCTCATGAGAAAGCCTGTTCTTCCAGGATCTCATAGTCTGTACAAGTGCCAGCTAAACAGCCACCTCTTGGTGTTTCCTATTGACACCTTCCAACCTTTTGAGGTCTACTTCTCCTTAGTCAGTTTCTTCCCAGAATAAGGGGGTCCATGAGTTTCCCCTGAAAGATCCAAATTCATCCATTGCCTTCAGAGGGATTGCACCAGGGATGGGCATAGCCCAGTATTTATTTGCTGACCCTTGAGGTCCATTGGCCATTGTTGCCTTTCTTCCACTGTCAAATCCTACATCTCAAGCTAACAGCAATGCTGAAGGACAGGGGTGTTCTGAGATTAGCCAGGAAATTATTTGTTCGAACGGTTTTATAATATATGGATGATGAACTCTACCGCTGATGGCCTGTCAGGTAGAACTCTGGCTATGGGTGCTGGATGGGATGACACATTCATAGATAACAAACTTCCCTGTCAATCACCAATGTTGTTATACCTGGACTTGACGTGACAGCCATGGCTAACAACAGTTTTGATTGACATGTATACGAATTGCAGAATATGGAATGTAAACAGAAACAGGCCTCCTCTCTGAGTGGACCTACCCCTGGATGCATTTTAAAACCCACAGCAAACACAAGCGTGTTTTCAAGGAAGGCGGGCAGAGCCCCTTGCTATAATGCTGTGCTGAAATTAACCTTGATTACCTCTTGGGGAATTTTAAGCTTGGTGTTTTCCGTTAGAGTCCGCCCATACTAGCTGCTAATCCTGATGGAGATTCTCACTGTTGTGGGTGTTCTGCCAAATCTATCACCAGCCCTCAGAACTGTCACCAAAGCATAATCTAGCATTTGCTCCATTAACTGCCGCAAAATGCCGAGCTCATCGACCCGCACAGTCCGGAGATCAGACACGCTGTCTGGGAAACACTAGGGTCCCTCTCTCACCATTCACTAGATACCGCTCCCAAGGAGTATGTTTCCCGGGGGTGCAAGGGACACACACATAGTCAGGACGCTGCAGACCCTTGTATGGGAAGTGCTTTTGTCACAGAGGGTGGGTGACTCTTGGGTTTTAGGGTGGTTAAATGCTAGCTGTAGCCTTCCCACTGAGTAGCAGGATGTGTCACAAAGCCCTGTTTGCCCACACCTATCTTTACAAGAGCAGAAGTATAAAGGTGGGGCCCAAGGGTGGGGAATGGGCATGTCTGAGTAGACATGGTTGTAAGTATGGTGAGGTGCTTAGCTGAGCCTAGCTCATTGACCAGAGGAATAATCCAGTGCCGGGCAGCGGCACGCCCTGCCCTGCAAATCATGTCTCACTTTGGACTAATACACATGCAAATGGGTCTGATTGCAGGATCGGGGCCAGGGCCAGTTAAAGCTGGGATCCCAAACCATGCAATGGCTCCTTTGCCATTAGTAAAAATCCAAAAGTTTCAGTCTTGGATGTTTGGGGAAAGTGAGCAGAGCAAAGCAGTGCATGCAAACTCCGCTGCTCCCCTCCCCAGACAAACTCCTCCAGGGGCATCACTTCAGCCCTGCTAAAGCTACCATTTATTAACTGCATTTCTTAGAGCAGGCAGGCCTGATGCTTTGCAGGGGTCGATTAGGCTTTGCAGAGACTGAGAGACCCAGGCTTCTCTGTTGCCTTTTCCTCGTCTCTTTAAACTCTCGGTTATTCTAGTAGAGCGATGGAATCCAGACAGATCTGTCTCCCAGGCGGGGAGAAGGCCAGTGGGGGAGGAGGAGGAGGAAGAGGGGAAGTCAGCTTGTAGATCAACTACAGGCTGGGGCATGCTCTTGGCCGCAGCTTCAGGGAAGTTATTCATCTTTCAATTCACCCTGGGGGATTCTCGGCCTCATTTTCCCATCGCTAGATCTATTATTTCAGCCATTGTGAAGGTATCCTGTCGGAGCTGTCAGCCTGGGAGTGCCCCACCTCCCAATGACACAGGGCAGAAGGCATGGGAAAGTGTCGGCCTGCCAAGACGGCACGCTCAGAGTGGAGGCCGCTTGCCTCCCGCCGGAAACTTGCCCGCGGCATATTGTTAATGTCATTACAACACTTGCACGCAGTCAGCGGGTTTCACCTATCAACCTGCCTCGGGAGGAAGGGAAGGGAAAGAAAAATGGGCGTTGCGAGAGGGAGGCATAGAGTCACTGGAGAGTTTGCAAACCCGGAGCCAGCCGCCACATGCCCTTTTTGCCTGGTGCTGGGTGGCTTCATGGACTCCACCCTGATCTCACAGGGGCTGAGGCGCTGTCGCAATCCAGCAGGTGCGCGTGCAGGGGGAGCGCGGGTGACGATCCGCGCTGGCTCCCCCGTCACACCAGTGGCTGTGAAAGGAGTGAATTAGAAACCTCAGAAGGAGGCGAGACAAAGACCTCGGGATTCTGAGAGCTTCTGGACCTCCTGGGCATTCCGTGCTGCGCTCCAGGGCGCAGAGCTCCACGTGCGCATCCTCCACTCTCAGTCCTCACGCAGGCCCATGCTACACGTTCAGAGCCCGACCCTGCTTCCATTCAAGTCACGGGACGGTTCCCCTTGCAGATCTGAGCCTATCCCCCCACGGCCCAATCGGTGCTGAGCACCCTACAGTGCCTGTTCAAGTCCAGGCTCCTCGGTCTGACTCTACAAGGTGCTGAGCACCTCCGCTTTCCCTGATGCCATGCGGACCAAGTACGGGGAAGTGCTGAGTTCCATGGAAGTCACTGGGAGGGGAGGGTGCTCAGTCCCTTGCAGGATTGGGTGCAAAGTGCTCAGCATCTCTCAGGATCTAGCCCGTGTGGGAGAGAGAGAAGTCTGAGCTAATATGAGAAAAATGTGCACAAATGGATCTTGTTATTGATTTTGTCTAAGCCTGATCTTTCTGGTCCAGGGGGCTTCGTATGGGTCAAAGGTCCAGTTCTGAAGAAGAGCTCTGTGTAAGCGTGAAAGCTTGTCTCTCTCTAACCAAGAAGAGAGATTACAGCACCCACCTTGTCTCTAACATCCTGGGACCAACACAGCTATACCACCACTGCGAACAACAGTGCTTCTACAGGCAGGGGAAGCTGACGGAGCCGCCACAAATAGCCTCTCAGAGTTGTAGCCATGCGGCACACACCCCAGGTCCCTTTCAGTTTGCACTTCAGGGCTTTATCCTCACGACTGGTTTGGGATCAGCACCCTCTGGCTAAAAGATGCCATGGCCCAACCGAGAAGAAAGGAATTTGCTCTGAAAATTAGAAGAGCTTCACTGAGTGAAATCAACATTCTTGCCGGAAGAGGAAGGGATGGATGGTTCAGGAGGTTGGTATCTCTGGCTGCTGAATTCAGTCTGGCTCCATCTGGTAGTGACTTATTATTTATTTGTATTGCAGTAGTACCCAGAGGCAGGCCCCAACTGAGATCAGGTTCCCGTTGTGCTAGGCGCTGTACGGACACGTAGTAAGAGACAGGCCCTGCCCAGACTTTATGGTCTAAATAGGATTGGAAGCCAATCCACTTTGTGGCACTGCCTCTGATTTAGTAGGAAAAGGGTAGATGGTGCAGCTCACAGCCCTTTCCATGACTGCCATCCTAGTCCATGCTCAGGGAGACTCTGACATTAGCTTGAGAACTAGAAAGCCAGAGAGCTGTGTCCAGCAGCCTGTAATAAAGAACTCCTTTTCCATTCATGATAAACAGGCTGTCGGACAGAGGACACGGCATTGCAAGCCAAAGCTTGTGAGCATGCACGGCAGCACTTCTAAATGTTTATGCAGGTAACATTTCTTTCCCTTTGAATGCATAGCCCCTTAAATCAAATCAAACTCAGGTCCAGCATGGACTGATGGGGGAAATCCGGAGCTGCTTGAGGCAAAACCTAATGTGTTAAGCACTGAGATATAGTCCAGATGTGGAAATCTCCAGGGCCACGACTGGCCTTTGAGCTGCTCACTTGACACCTCTGGTTTAAACATTAGAAGTCCCACCGGAGAGGAAATCCTCACGGTATGAGTTATGTGCTATTTATGGATGGGGCTCTGTGCAGCCTTTGAAAGTGTTCTTAATAAAACCTGGGCTAATAGTAAATTATTAGCATAGACTAGGAAAAGGGATTTAGTCTTTAAGGCAGCTGGCTTTATGGGTTGTTTTTCTTTTAATGCTGGATGGAGATAAAAATCTCTCTGCCTCTTAGGAATGAGAGACTGCAAAGGTGGCCGAGAAGTGTGTGTGAAAGCTTCAGGTCCCATTTGGAAAAGCACTCGGTGGCAGGCAATAAAACCACTTTTCTTCAACTAAATCGTTTGCACGTGTTACCAGAGGCTTTTTCCCCTAAGTCAGTTCGAAGGCACCTCCAGCACTTTCTGACTGGAAGTCTGAGCTTCCTCTTTAGGGCATTGTGCATCTCTCTGTCTCCCTTTGCATCCCTTCCTCTTCCTCTCTGTCTGCCTGTCTCTCCTCTTTGGTTTCCCCTTCTGCTACCCAGTTCCTCTCTCAGCTGCCAAGTTCTCCCCTCCCCTCCCTGACTCTGCCACTGCTCTGCTGTGTCACCGGGGGCCAGTCACTCCATTCATAGCCCTCCCCCTTCCCGACTTCTCTAAAAAACAAACAGAAATCAAAAGACTCTTTTTGTCAAACTGGGCAAATTGTTCATGACACTTGCACCAAATCTCCCCTCTCCCTCGTGTTTTATAACCAGCTTTAGAGCCTGTCAGTATTTTTCAGACTTTGAAATTGCCACACACACACACACACGTGGGGAGGGGAAGAAATCAGGAAAAACTGATTGTGAATTTTAACTCTGTTTTTTCCTGTCAGATCAGTTCACACCCCTTTTCTCCCCACTCTTCTCCCAGGGCCTCTCTCTCTTCCCGTGGCCCCCTCCCTCTGCTCTAGCTGCTCTCCTGCTACCATTCCGTATGGCACAGCACCCATCTTGGGATTGCCATGCTAGTCCCAGGGCCCTCACTTCTTACCGGAGCTCTTAGTACTTCCAGGATCTGAGTGCAGAGCTGGTGAGGGGAAGGTGAGCATATGGAGGTCATGATGGATTTTCGGCCTCTCTAAATCTCTTTAAAAAAAAAAGAAAAAGAAACTCAGCTGCCACTCATTTAACACAGATGCCGATTCTAATGGGTGATTTATGTGCGCATGTTGCTCCTCGAACGGGGCCCTCTACATTAGGGTCATGGCCCCCAGAAGGGTCACAACCAGGTGTCAGGGAGGCACTGCCTTTCCTACGATGCTCCATGAGAAGAGGGGGAGTTCAACTGGCTAGATGACAGGAGTGTCCCTGTGTGGAAAAAAGGTCATGGCATAGAAATCGCGAGAATCACCGCCCTAGCAAAAAGTATTTGCCATGCTCCCAGCTGAGCATGCTGTCTGCTCCCATCGGCGGGCACCTGCCTGGTGGCGGCCCCGAGCAGCATGCACATGCAGTGATCCAAGACTGCACTGGGCGCATTTGTTCCCAGACGCCCCAGACCACCTTCCTGAGGGTCTGCTGCTGGAATTCAGTAGCAAGCATGGGAGTCAGCTTGGAGAACCAGTCTCTGGTTTCTTTCTTTTGCCGTTTCCACTGTTCAGGGCCGGTGCATTGGACTCTCACTGGAATACGCCAGCAGCCCTCATCAGCTCTTTGCTCCTGTTCACACACATTAGGAACAGAGCCGTTATAATGCTCCCTAACCTGAGCACTTTAAGGATGACAACTTGGTGTCTGCTGAGTTTTCCTTTCCCCTGATGCCACTGGTAGTGGCAGAATCTCTTCTCCTGACCATCACTGATTGCCCTTGAGCTGTCTTCTAGACACACTGCTCTTTTCTTCAAGGGTTTTGTGTGTGTGTGTTTGGTTGGTTGTTCTGTTTGTTTGTTTGTTTTCCACCCTACTCAGTGTCAGCCATTGAGGCTGAATGTCCAAAGCAGCTCAGGGGCTCATTCAGAGGGCAACAGAGGCAAAAGGACAATTATACTCCTGGTGAAAGGATGCCACTTCAGTGCAATCCTTTTCTTTATATCAAAGCGGACGTGTCCAGTTGATACATGGACTAATCAGGGCCAGCGACTTGCTGGGGAGCCTAGTGACAGCTACATTTCCAGAGCAGTAAAGGAAACCCCTGCGAGGCACCGGAGAATGGGTTCGAATCAGACAGGAAAACGCTAACCCACGCAGCGTCAGGTAGTGCAGGCTAGCTCTCAGCAGAGGGTAAAACCTTGACCCTGTTGAAGTCAGTGGCAAAACTCCCATTGATTTCACTGGGATGAGGATTTCCCTCAGTCTGTCTTCCAGAGCACTGGCCATCTGAGTTTTAAACATCCCACGAGATTGGATTTTCATTGCTTCTGTCCTTTGTGGGTACTTACATGGCCCCCATTTAGATGGTACTGGACTGCCTGCAATCCAGGGGACAGGACCTGATGGCCTAAGAGGGCCTTTCCAGTGCTGTGTTCCTGTTGCCATAGCACCCTTAGTCATGGTTAGAGCAATACACATGTGCTCAGTTGGTGGCAATAGGCTTTGGCTTCAGTGGCTATTTGCTGAGTTACATCAGCTGAAGGTCAGGCCCCATGAGCTCCAGCCCTCTTCCAATGAGAATGCCTCTAGTCCACTGACATCACTTCTCCTGCCAGCACAATGCAGCCACCTCTGGCATGGAACGCAGAGCCTGTTAAATGGCACTCACCAGCATTGCCCAAGAGTGAAGGGTAAACAACTAGGAAGGGGTGGAGTTCAGTTAGGTTCCCTGGGCTGGGCAATGGGTTCTAACTTGATTCTGAACCAGCCAAAATGAGGTCAGGTCAAGAGGGCGCAGCCTGCATTTCGCAGTGCACAGGGCCCTCTTGAACTGAGCTCCGAGGTGAAATGCTAGTGCATCTATGCATGGTAGCCAACAGCTCTAGGCACCTCTGACCCTGTTGCCTCATTCAAGGTAGAGCCTAGGCAGAAGCCTCCGAAGGAACCAGCTTATCTTGTCCTCCCAGTCACAGCTCAGGTGCCCTCATAACATTTGCTTATAGAGTGCTTCTTGCCTTGGTGCCAGCAAGTTCACTGAGGCCGAAGCACACTCCCTGCCCTTCTAACACAGCTCCTCCCTTCCCTTCCCTTCACAGGTCAGGGAGGGCGGAGATGAAAGGCTGCAATATATAACTCATGTCTTGGCCTCCCAGCTCCCCCCATGTACAGAGCTCCCAGGAATAAGCAGAATTGTAGACAAGCCTCTATTCAAAATGAAATGCAAAAGACGGGGCATTCGAGATTTGTTTCCCTTTGTGACAGTGGTCCAGTTTTGCAGGGGTGGGGGGAGGGATGACAGAACTCCAGGGGTTTTAGCTCAAAATTGGATCCTTTAGCTTTTTTGATGGAAAAGGGGAAATTGGTATGATTCCTGAAGGGGAAAAAAAAAAGAATGTTGGCATCTCATTTAGTCAGACACTAATCTTTGCAATAAAATGTGCAGCAATTTGAACATTTACATATTTCTGTTCCGCACCCGGACAGTTACTGATTGTTTGTATCACGTCAGGGCCTGGCATGGCACAAATACAGGCCCTGTTCCTGCAACAAGCTTCACGTGGACAGTCCCCAGTAAACGGTGGCACCCGTATGAAGTCAGGGAGGTTCTACAGATGACAGATGGCATACCAGCAAATGAGCCAGGGACCTGAAAGCACGACCTGCCACATTTTCAGCTTCTTTAAGTGAAAGCTTTAGTAGACTCCTATCCTCTGCAGATCAGGTACAGAGGATAATACATGGTTGCTGGAGTCCAACCATCCGGAGTTGGTTGCTGAATCAATCCCAGAATCTCTGTTCCAAAGATATTTGGGCCTGATGCAAAGTGCATTGATGTCAAGGGAGATACTCTCATTGACATCATTTATTTGGTTACTTTACTTCCCTGAGTTTGGCTCAGGTCCTTGCAATTTAAGTCAACCACCCAATTCTGTGAAATTTCATGGAAAGCAAAAGCTCTGGGCCACAAAATGGCCTTGAATGGACCTTTCAGCTATTGTGCTGAGACATCACCTAAATATGCTCAACTTTTTCAGAGACCCCAATTCACCCACCCAGTCCCCCAACAGTTCCACCAGCTCCTGCCTGGTGATAGCAAGGAACAAACCAACCTCAAGGCCAAATAAATCAATAGCAAATGGCTCCCAATAGCCTGATGCATGCAGAGGGATAGAAGGAATGTGGCAGACTCAGACAGTACGTCTGGCTGTGCGCGCACTTGTGTATGTGACGCACATAAGACCAGAGCCAGTGGGAGTGACAGGGCTTATAATATTGTTCATATGCTGTCAGACACCGCAGCAGCAGCCAAACGCAGAAGATCATATAGTGGAAAGAGGCACAGCCCTGCCCTCTGCCTTTGATGTAGCTTTTATTGTTTTTCAGATAGACACTAGAGAAAGGCAGGTCGCAGAGGCTGCAGAGATGAATTTGCAAGCGTTTTACGGACAGCATGATTGTCTGTTGTCTTTTGAAAAATGTATGTTACACAGTTTCTAAACAGCAATTAATTCGCACTTCCTCTCATTCCATAGGAGATTGTAACAGTGTATCGCAGTCTAGGAACATGTAGAGAGATGCTGAGTTTTTCTGCTAACTCACCCTGAGGTTAGACCAGGTGGATCCTATCAGCTCCAACTTAGGGATATGAAAAGTTTGATTTCGTCTCTCTGAGGCAGAGGGAATGAAAGACAGGAACAGAGAGGGTCCTGCTGGGCAAAAATCTAGGATCACTCAAACTCAGAAGAAAACTGGTGGAGATTTAGGTTTTGAGGTTATTGTTAACAATACGGTAAAATAATAAGGAAAATCCTAGCAGGGAAGTAAATGTGGATCAGACCCAGTGCACGTATTGTGTTAGGGGCAGGGTGGGCATTCCAGCTGGTAGCCGATAAACACATATATTGGTGGGTGTGGGGGTGTGGGTATGGGTGGTCTCATAGCCCAATCCTGCAAGCACATCTTACTGGACACAGCGCCTACTACTATGAGTTGCCCCACTATGTTCAATAGGACGGGCTTGGAAGATAGGGTCCCACTACATATACACTGTGTGTGTGTCGGTATCTACATACATACGTACTTGTTGCCAGGTGGATATTTCCAAATGCTATCCATTCTGAAAAAGAACATACCCCAGATTCCCAGTAGTGCAGCTGTGGCTGTTCAACTGCAGTAAATTGATTTTGTAGTTTGTTTGTTTGTTTGTTTAACCTTATCAAGTTTAGAGTTGAAAAGCAAAATTTAAAGTATCTTTTAGAAGGTCACAATCAGATGGGGGAGGAGAGGGTGTACATGTACACATATATAATTTCATTTGGAGCCCAGCATTGGGTCTGTCTACACAAATATATAAGTAGACCCTATGCAGGGCTGTAAATGAATTTTGCAGACAGTTTGCTTTGCTTCATCTACAATTTCCTCTGCCCACCTTGGAGACTAAATTAGACACACATGAAACTCACTCTTTAAAGAGAAGGGATTCTTCTGTGAATGGAAGCAGCCGTGCAGTATGCAGCTGGGAAATGCCTGGGATTTCTAGCTTAGCTTTTGATTCCCAGTGCAGCTCAGCTCTTCCTAAAGGAAACATACAGAAATGGCAAGTATTTCTTCAACATTTCCTGCTTCATCTCCAGAGCTCATTCAGTTGGTGACAAATGAGAAGAGCTATGACTTCCAGGGACATGTGGGCAGGGCCCTTTCCCAGGGCACAGAAAACACCAAATCACCCAACCCCTTCACTATTCCTTATGTCATTATAACAAAGGAATGTTTGTATTATTCTGGCTGCTTTAACCCTAAGCTTTCCTTACTGAACAGTACTGTATATTTTTCAAACAAGGGCGGTTCCCCACTGGATGGCTAATGAGTGCATTCGAATTAATAGTAGGCAAAATTGACAAAAGTAGTTGCCAAATATTTTACTAAACAATCAAAATTTGGGTGGTCCTACAGAAAAGGGACTAGGCTGGAATGCTGGAGATCTGTATTTAGTTCTTGGCTCTGCCACAGATTCCCTGTGTGACCACAAGCAAGATGTTTAATCGTCCTGTGCCTCAGTTCCCCATGCAGAAAAACTTTGGTGCAAATACTTTTCCTTTGTCTGCCTTGTTTATTTTACACTGGCTCTTCTTATGTGTATGTACACCCCCTAGCACAATAGGGTCCCTGACTTCTGGACACTTCTGTAGTAATACAAATTATTAATGATAATTTCATGCTTTGGAATGTTGCTTTGTTGCAAAAAGAAATGCTTTGCTGTATCTAAGTTTTGCAAGGCAACACGTGGCCATTTGACTTGGGACAGGTTCCAGTCTGAAAAAGTAGTATCTATCCAGATTAAATGTCAAAATGCAAAATGTTGACCATGTCAAGATTTTCACTGCAAAGCAGGAGCACTGCTGTGTGTAAATGAATGAAGCTTTCAAGAGGAAAAACTGGGAAATGTCACAAATATTCCCCAAATTGGGATCATGTTTGTGATTTGGGAATGACAAGCAAAAATTTCAAGCTTCAAGCGAATGGTGGGAATGTCACTGCAAATATTTCACGTAGCCCTGATTTAGGGCTTGATCCAAAGCCCCTTGAAATTATGATTGTTATTAATTATTATTTGTATTGCAATATTGTCCAGGCACCCCAGTCTAAACTAGGACCCCACTGTGCTAGGTGCTGTATAGATACACAATAAAAAGACAATCCCTGCCCCAAAGAGTTCACAAATCTAAGAAAGATGAGAACTTTTTCCATTGACTTCAGTAGGTTTTTCACCAAACCCGTAAGCATCCTAGTGAGACCATCACAAACTCAGAATTCAGCTCAGAGGGAAGTGGCTCCTGAAATGAGGAGAAAATAGACCAGGCTAGTATGACAGCTGTGGTCCAGGGGAATGACCAGGTAATCTGCGTTCTCTGCCTGGCCCTAGCACAGAATTCTGTTTGGAGTACCTGGAAGAGCCAAGACCTGCACGACTGAAAAATAAAGCATGCCAAGCATTTCTGAAGGGGCCAAATGGTTCATTTCAGGCCCAGATGTGGGTCCTGATCTAAGCTAGTTCATAGTTTGTCAAGCCCCAGGTTGCAATTTAGGCTTAGGATACCTATTGTCCCACTCCTGTCTCTTTCAGTCAGCTATCCAGGAGCAGAACCGCAATGGTACATTGATTCCAGTGACTTCCAATGACCGCCCAGCCTCTAAGCCCGTCACTCACCTCTAAGCTAAAGATACGTTTCTTTCACTCCAGTCTAGCTGTTTCCCCACTTCCAATCCTTTTCATCAGAAATGATGAATTGTGAAGTGGAGGCTGTGGAGCATTGCTTGTTTTAGAAGAAAAGATTCCTGCAGTACTTTGAAAGTCCCTCTCTGCTGTTCTCTATGGTATGTCCCTCATTTAGGCCCAAGTCCACACCTTGGCCTTGTAGCAATGTTTTAAAATCTTTCCAAAGCTAGTTTCAGCCCCGCTGTAAGGGCTGCATCAAATTCTTATGGGCCAGTGCCTTGGAGATGCCCCACTTTTCCCCAGTTGAGGATGTTGCACACTATGCTTACAAATCATGCCACAGTCATGTTCAGAAGCCAAGCATCTGAGGCGTTCATCTGGCCCGTGCTACAGTGAGCACAGTTCAGTGCATACACACAACACAAGCATCCGTCCGCAATGCCACGCTGGCCTGGGCACACCCACAGCGACCCCAATGCAGTGCCATGTTGGTGTGAGTGAAGAGGAGCTTTCCTTTAATTGCCTCCCCACGGCCGGAGTCCGGGAGAAGATCATAGGAGTTTTCACCAGCTGCAGCTGCACAGATCCCAGAGTGGTAGGAAGACTGGCTACGCTGGTTATACAGACATGGAGAGCAGATACCCGCTGCATGGCAGGAGACTCATTCATAGCAGCGTTACCCCACTGCCACCCAGTTACCCCCCAGTACGGTTAAAAATCTTGGTTCTGGTTTGCAGGGTAGATGGACCCAGCAATGTTTTAATGATGTCTCCAAATCATGCTAAAGCCTTGGACAAACCCTTCAGCCCTACTTGAAAAACTACACATGCACAAGGGCTAGGGAGCATGCCTGTATGTGGAACCAACTTGGTGACGAAATGGGTGAAAGTGCTTAGGGTGTACTTCTTAGACTGCAAGCTCTTTGGGGGAGGGACTATCTTTTCATCGGAGAGTGCAGAGCCTAGCACAATGGGACACTAATCCCCAGCTAGGGCATCGAGGCACTATTGCCATGCAGACAGCTACAGTTCTGGAGTCTCACTTTGGACT
The DNA here is from genome assembly GCA_007922155.1 of Mesoclemmys tuberculata. Taxonomy (NCBI): domain Eukaryota; kingdom Metazoa; phylum Chordata; order Testudines; family Chelidae; genus Mesoclemmys; species Mesoclemmys tuberculata. The sequence continues at coordinate 15,625,328 of ML675630.1, read as the reverse complement.
GAGGTCCTGTCTATACTACAGAGAACTTCTACATCACAGTGCCCAGTTACGAACAATTCAGGGTTATAGGGTAGATGGGACTGACCAGTGGTTTAACCAAGGCCCTCAACTGTGTCAAAGCCTTGCTTTCTGTAGCATAGATGACACAGAAGAGGCCCATGGATTTTAGTGGAGAGCAATCCATCACTCCCAAGCAAGGAGGTTAAAAATGAGCAGCCCATAGCATGCACTATAGTGCACTCCACAAGAGAGACACCCCACAGACAGAAATATTTTACTGAATGAAGAAGTAAGACCAGCTAGAGATTCCCCCTCTCCCCAGCAACCCCTCCAGCCAGACTTCACAAATCCCGCTGCGGAAGACGATTATCCCTGGTGGGTAATTGAAGTTATTTGTTGTTAGAAGCAATCTTATGCTGTTAGACTTTAACAGCTTGGCTAATTCACTTGTAACAAAGCTTCTGGCTCAGCCTGAGGGGAAGAGCTGCTGACTAGGGCTGGTCAGACATTCAAAAAATCTCAAAGGCACTTCAGAAAGAAAGGCGCTTTCAGAGCTCCCATCAAACCCCTTTACTTTGGTTAACTGGCCCGCACTGAGAAACGGAGATCTAAAAAATGGGATTAAGAATTTTTGTAATTTATTTATCCTGGCTCTCTGATTAGAAGATATAGCCAGTTATTATTTCCATTTCATTAGCAATGGCCCATTGCGCTGTGCACTGTATAGACTCACAGGGAGAGAGAGTTCCTGCCCAAAGAACTAATAGTATAAATAGACAAAGGAGGTATTACGAATTCCATTTTACAGAGGGGAAACTGAGGCACAGACAGATTAAGTGATTTGCTTGAGGTCACACAAGCAGTATGTGGCAGAGCCAAGAATGAGACAGAGCTCATCAGATTTTCTCCCTTGTACCTTAACCACAAGATCGCCCTTGCTTCCTCAGATTTTGTCACCTCTGTTTTAGCAGGTTTTATTGCTATTGGCACCATTTTAAGCTGAAGGAGGCCTTGACAGCAATCACAAGGCATGGGTTACACATATATGTACAGTACAGCATAGTCATGTTGAAGTATGATATGTATTATGGCACCAAGGAGACCACTTCACGGATCCAAATGTGTCACTTTCCCATGGATTCCCCATGGATTTCCCATGTGGAAAAACTCACATGCCTACACATTTGCAGGATCACACACATGCACCTCTACCCCGGGTTCTTGGTGTGAATTAAGGCTTGGTGTGAATTAAGGCATAAGATTCACCAAACAAGGGTTCACATCCCAGCACTGCTATTGATTATCTGCCTGACCTTGGACAAATCATAAAGCCTCTCTGTGCTTCCCTTCCCCCCTAGAAAAGAAACTCATGATGCTCCTTTTCTCAGTCTTATCTATTTTGATTGTAAACTCTTTGGGGCAGGGAGGGTCTCTCATTATGCACGTGTACAGTACATAGGACAGTGGAGTTCTTTGCTAGGTGCTGGATATTATAAAGGAAGCTGAAATCAATAATAAGTGATTGCAATTAACACATATCTGATTTCAGACTCATTCTTACCCCAGATAAGGAATCAAATGGAATCCATTCTTCATAAGCTAAAAGTAGCAACAAAAAAAATTTAAAAAATTGACACCCCGGACACATTTCCAGTGTTAAGCTGAGCCAAGCTGACATGGAGGTCACCAAGGGAATAAACACGTGTGTGACCGAACTGTCAACTCTTTACAGAGTGACTTTCTTCACCAGAAGGGGAGATGTGTTCAGTGCTGCCAAAATTGCCTCAGGCTCACCAGGAATATTGTGATCTGCAGAGACTTTAAAATAAATAAGTCTTGATACCTCAGCCATAACTCTCAGCAGCGTTGTTGTCAACCTCTGTCTGTCCAGCTCTGGGTGAACACGTCCTCCAGTCCTACTTTATTCCAGGCCTGTCCACAACATTTGAACTGCATTGACATTGTCAAGGCGCGGAGCCAACAGGGCAGCAGCTTTGTTAAATACCTTTGTGAAGGGACAGTGACCTGGCATGGGATGGTAGGGGCAATAGCTTAGAAAGAAAGAAAAAGTGCCATTTATGATAGGCACAAATGTTAAAGCCAGAGATAAATTATCAGAAAATGTATCAATTTGGGGCCAAAAGAATTCTATAAAATACAAATCATATTTTATTCTTCCTCCTCTTTTTCATAACCCCACACGTTCCATGGCATTTACCGAACCTTCAAAGAGAAACACCAAGTGCTGGGGCTCTGCCTGGGCTTATGGGCAAACTCTGTGACCCACAGTTTATTCTGAGGAACAAGCCTCCTTAAGTTCACACTAACTTGCCTAAATCCAACCCTTGGTGGGCTGCCATCCCTCCATTCGTGGACAGTGATTCCCAAGGTTGGGAAAGCCAGTCCATACTACTCCCAAATCCTGAATGATAGCCATTTCCCATCTACATTTAAAGCATGCACTGTTCTTGATTACCAAACAGAGATGCTGCAAATAGCCTGAGTAATTAGCTAGCAAGACAGAAGGATTCATTCCCAAACTTTGAAGCAGCAGTGTAATAAAGGTCAGGATGTGATGTTGTATTGCCGTCACTTCCTCTCTTTCAAACTTACCTCACAACCTTCCTTTTCTCTTTAACCTACAGTTAAATCATTCTGCAGAGGGCTCAGTGACATTGTATATTACACAAATCCTGTTTAAAAACAAAATGCATCAGACATATGGCCCACAATGTAAAATATGTATGTTTTCCCGATTGTTGCACGCGATGGCTGAACGTCCCCAGATACCTAGCAACATTCTGACCTTTCCTTTTGCTTTAGATTATTCACACGCACACACACGTCACCAGATAAATAATGGCAATTTTTTCTGATGTAAGAAACTGCAAGAAACTTGGTAGGACAATCACCCAATCAAATGGTAAAAACCCATTACATGAGAAATTGATGGTGCTTTATTGTCAAAGACAGACACATTGCTACATGTCTAACCTTCTCATGTGCAAAATAAAGTTAAGAAGGCGCAAAAACACACTAAATATCAGGAGGAAACATCTTCACTGTGAGATCTGACTAGGCTGGGGATAGTCTCCTATGGGAGGTGCTCAGAGCCCTATAAACGGAGACATTTCAAATCAAGCTGGACACTGCACTAGAAAATATACCACAGTGATCTAGAAGAAGAATGGGCTAGAAGATTTAATGGGCCTTTTTGCCATCTCTTGGTGCTAGGATTCTATTCTTGAAAAACTGGATTCCTGGTTAAACAAATAAGCCTGAATTCTCACTTTTTCCCTGCTCTGGCACCTAAATTACAACCCCTCTACACTGAGAGTGCTGGGAAGGGGCCCAAGGCCTTGTCTAAACATGGAAGTTGCTTCAGTTTAACTTACATTGGTTTTAAATCTTTTTAAATTGGTGCTAGACCCTCTAACAGATGCTCTGATTTCGGTTTGAGAGTGATTTATTTCAGTTTAGCTGACACCTGCTCCTAATGGACTTCAGCTAACTGATATAGAATCATAGAAGATTAGAGTTGGAAGGGACCTCAGGAGGTCATCTAGTCCAACCCCCTGCTCAAAGCAGGACTATCCTCAGCTAAATCATCCCGGCGAGGGTTTTGTCAAGCCTCAGCTTAAAATATAAGCCTGGTTGAAACTGAAGTTAGAGGGTCCACACAACTTTTTTAATCAGTTTAACTAAACTGGTTTTAAAATGACACCTTTAAGCCTTTGCAATTGCGTGTGTGGCTCAGAATGAAGCCCAAAGAGAAACCTATGGCATTAGCTGCCTTATCCTGGGACATGTACTAAAAATCCTGCCACTCTGTTTCTGTGGTTCATTTATTTATCTCACACTGTTTCTGCAGGCCTCTTCAGATTCAACTTGGGCCTTTCAGGGGCCTAATCTGTTGCTTTTGCTCCCACTCTCTGTGTTTCTACCTCAACCACAAGATAAAAAGATGCTTATTATAACAGGCCATATGGACCTGCAGTTAATCTGCCTTTCAAGTGTTCTGTTAAATAACGTTTATTATTTCCCCCCTCGGGAGAGAATCTTTATTCAGAATTTGAACTGTTGTCACGCAAAACACTTCCTTTGAACGACAGAAGTTGTTCCTTCTTCCTTCCTCTTACCCCTACATTTTATAGGGCCAATTATCTGAGCTTGCTTCACAGGGGCCACTTCAGGCTAATCAGATTAAAGGAAAGCAGGGTTTGCAACAGCCCACCATCCGGAGCACGCAAGGCTTCAGTCAGCACTTTCGCTGAGGCCCCGTCATCACGGCTCTGCAGTCATGTAACATCCTCCTCCCCACTCCCACGTCGTGCGGCCTTGAACGGAACGCATAGATGAGCGCGCAGGCCAAGTGAGGCCAGAGTAACAAACTCACGAGAGTTACATCACTCGGCTGGCGTTCTAATCAAGACCCAGGGACAAGGAGCCTGGAAGACAGACATCTTTTTTAAGAACCCCCTGTCCAGAGAGGGCGGCGTATCAGCTGCTGCTGCTTTTACCCCTCTCCTTCTTCAGACACAGATTTGGGACCAGCTAGAAAAGGGCTCTTTTTTATTTCCTGTCCTGGCCAGCTGTCACTGCTCTGTAACTGTGGGGGGAAGTAGCCCTTCAAGAAGACTCCTAAGCTCAGCTAAGCATGGTGGGGAAAAGATGGCCTCTTGCTTGGCCGTGGCAGCTCAAGAGTGCCTGCCCCAGAAGACTGATTCTCCATTACCTTGCATATGGCTCAGTCCTTTGGTAGCACTCGGAACCAGTGCAGCTTGGGTGTACAACGCTGCCCTAATCAGAGCGGTACTGTTCTGCACCCGTGTTGTACCGGTGCAAATGTCAGTACAAGGGTGTCAGGCAGAAGAGAATCCGCCCCTGGTAACCCATCCTCAGAGTGTGAGGGGCAGGTGGAGAGTTCAGTGCTACATCAAGTCCCATAGCCTGCCACCAAGAGTACCTGGAACTAGCTGACACAGAGAAAGCAATGGAAGAAGCTCCTTTCTGACCTCCATTAACAAGAGGTTGGCTTATGCCCTGATACATGAGGGTTTACATCCCTTCCAAAATTCTTGACTTAATCTTTCCTCTATCATTGCTATGGATATTCTTATTATCCATATAAATGTCTGATCTTTTTTAAATCCTGCTAATCTTTTGACTTTCGGGTTATCTGACTGCAAGGAGTTCCACAGGCTATCTGGAGTAGATGCGAAACAGAAAACCTATAACTTCACTGATTTTTGCCTCCCCCTAATTCACATCTATATCATTACTCTTATGTTGAATTTGATGCTGTAGATCACATGGCTTGGAGTGTGCTGTGTGGCAAGGTGAGAAAGGGAAGGGAGTCCGACATTAGAAGGTAAATTTATAGTAGTTGTGATGTCACTCACATTAGCAGAGAAAGCAGAATGTCTGAAGCCATTCCTCACAATCATAAGAAGTTAACTAGTGTCTCAAATTTAGCTGAGATCTTGTAGCAAATAAATTTTTAAACAATGGTTATATAGTTTCCCTCATAACATTTTATGTTGAGGATACATTTATAGCTTATTATGTGTTAACAGGTTTTACAAGCATATTAAATGTGTAGTATGTGTTTGATGCTTAAAAAGCACCTCAGAAGAAGGTGCTAGAGATGGCTATAAGCAACCTCTTGAATTCTATAATAATCTAGAATACTTGAATAGTCATGTGTTATACCAGCTATTAATCATTTCTTAACTTTTTAGGAGTTCTTTATAAATGTTCTCAATGGAAATGGGTGACCATTGTAAGACACCATCAAAGAGCGTATGCAGGGGGTAGTGTGTCATTTCCAAGAAAGCTTTTGACTGCAGCGGTCAGAAAAACAAAACCACCACCTTAGACCATGCAAACTCTTTGGGACAAGGACTGTCTTTTTGTTCTGGGTTTCTACCACACCTAGCACAACAGGGTGCTGGTCAATCACTGGGGCTCATAGGCACTACTGCAAGACAAATAATCAGAAGAATACAAATTTGGCTGCTTTTGGAGGGGCACTTTCTGTGTCCCCTGTGGCTGGTGGAGCTGGCTCTCCCCATCCCCTACTGCTGCCCCAGAGTTGAGGAGATCTCTCATCTTCTGCCCTGGCCCAGGGCAGGAGGATCTTGCTGTCCCTACTCTGGAGAAATTCTGTGCCCCCACTGACTAGGGAGCCTGTGTGCCCCTTTATACCCCCCCTCCTTGCATTCACTCCTGCAAATAATAATAAGAAAGCAGCTATATTAATTTCTAAAAAGGAAAGATTCCTATTGCTTCAAGGAAGTTTGAAGAAAGCTAAGACTACATTTGGCAAATGCATAACAGCAGACAAAGCCTAGCATGATTTCAACAACTAGGAGCAGGTAGGGCTTGGAAGTTCCCTTTTTATAAGGCTGGGGCTTGAGGCGGAGTCAGTGCCACCAGGACACACCTACTACTGGGGAATGGCTATAAAAGTCCTGCTCCAAGCAGTTGCCTCTTTTTTTTAAATATAAGCTTAGGATAGCCTAGGGAAGATTATTAACAGGTAACAGTGAAAAGTGGAAAATGTACAAGTGGGCTTGTTAGGATTATGAAATCCTTCCTGGGCCTTGGGTTGTCTTCTATTAACTCATGTGCGAATACTGAGAGCAAAGGGAGGCATCTAGTGAGAGTTTAGTTCTAATGTGAATCTAGAGCCCTTCCTGTGCTGGAGGAGAAAACCATCACCCCAGTTCTGCAGTGAGCTGCCTGGAGCCAGGTGCCCATAGAAGTAAATGGGGTTCTGCACAGGCATGTAGAGTGGGGCTCATGTTAGCACATCTAGTGAAGCATGCTTAGGGACTGCCCAGTATAGACAAAACCTAACAGTACCCACACAACTGGCGCTTCCTTCCCCATGTTTCAACTTTTGTCAAAGGCTGCTAGCAGCAGTAGGAAAATCTGATACAGATCTTACCTTATACTACCTATAGTCAAATCCCTTATCCATCTCAACCTACTGAGCCCCTCCTCTGTCTTGCTGAGCATCACTGATCCCTTCACCTGAGCTAGCGAGTTGCCTTTTTCTCATTGTCACATCCTGCACACACCATGCTTTGTAAACCCTGGGAAGGCATTTTGGCAGATAAAAAAAGAAACTATATTCATTTGTATCTTTTGCATCCCTATATGAACACGTGCTTAGTCACATGTGGAGTGAAATAACATTTGGCACCGTTCACCTCCAAAATGTCTCCCAAGCAACTGATTTGTACATCCCAAAGAAGTGGATCGATATCATCATCCCCTTATTTACAGATGGGGAAACTGAGCCAAAGAATCAGAACAATTCAAGAATCACTGGTAGAAGCTGGGATTCGAATGCTAGCTAGACAACAATTCTGTGACGTAAGGACTTTTTGGATTCTCTTGGTGCATGCACCTAGTTCTCCCCTCGTACTACTAAGTGTTGCACGTGGGTTTGTTAGAAATTGGGTTATTACAATGTTTGCACATTTCCAGATGACCTATGTTTAATAATATAAGCATATTATAAAATAACTATTGCAAGGGCTTTTGCATGCAACACAAACACTGCAATACAAAATGTTAAAAAAACTAAAAGGGAAGCCCAACTGCCCAAATATGCAGCTAGACAGCAGCAGAGCATTGTGGTACAAGGGCAAACCTCACTGTTAAACTGCCATTATCACAAAACTCCCTGCCAAGAGAGAAACAATTCCCCCACTCGTGCAAATGAAACAGAATCAAAAAGCAATGAGAGGCAGGGACGATCCCAAATTGAACCAACCAGCTGAAATTAATAATTTTGCAATGTGCTGAAAAGTTGCCAGCAAGGCTCTCCGGCTGACCGTCTCCTAGGACCCATGATTGGAAGACCGCTCCATAGCCTAGCCCAGCCCTCACTGAAGCCATGAGCAACAGCAGCTTCCTACTAGTTAACTCAAGTCAGTCAATTACAGCTGGTGCAGATATTTCACACTATTCTGCCAAGGGTTTTGCCCCCAACCTGGAAGGATCCCCTCTAAATTGTTTTATTTCAATCCTATAACTTTTATGAGAACACAGGTGTCAATCGTGATGGGAAATTTTATGCTTATTGGGTGCTAGGCAGAGACCTGACAAATTCACTTCGCATAGGCTGCTAAACAGCCAGCAAAAGGTTGTAACTTTCATTCCTCACCAACCAGGGTTGTAACCAAACTGCAACCCTAGAGAAGTGGGGTGTAGCCAATCTCCATTCCTGGGAGCTAGCCAGTCCCCTTTTAACATTGGCTTCCATGTTCTTAACAAGAAACTGGTATGGTTTCAAAAGCAGAAAAGGGTTCAGGGAAGGAAAGCAATGATTAATTGATTTCTTATTAATATCACATATGGCATCTTGTCTTATAGCCACAGTTTGAAAATTTCCCTTCCCTGCAAAAAAAATCAGTAAATACTGATTGTGTCCAGAAAATAGAACTTGGCAAATAACTTGCAATGAATAGTTTATTCAATAGGGTTTCCCTGCTTATGGAAGAACTTTAATTTATCTCAGAAGATTCATTATTTGAAAGTAGTTGATTTTTTTTCCTAATTTTTTTTAACTCTTTGGTTTGATCACGACCAGTTCTGCAAATGTATTTGCTATTCAAGCCACGTGGTTGGTTGTGATTGGTTCGATAGTTAGCTGGTATTCAGTTCTCTGGGTATATGTCCAATGCAATATAACGTTCTTTTCCTGCTTGTCCTCATGTGTTTGGCCCTGAAATTGGCTCTCCATAAATAATGCTGGTGAAACTCACTCAGTTGAACATTCATGGGGAAGAGAACACAAAAAAGGGGGACTTGCTGGAGCAAATTTGTTTAAACGTGAACACATAATTAGCCTGTAGAACTCATTGTCACAAGACACACCGCTGAAGAAAGAGCTGAGCAGGCTTCAGAAAAGAATGGGGCACGTTATATGAATAAAGAAATTACCCAGAGTTACATTAGATTTTGGAGTGGGGAAAACCACCTATCCACACACCTTGGAAGGGACTATAAACTCTCAAGGGTCAGTGCACACGTGCCAACTGCCAGCATTGGAAAGAAACTTCCTGGATGGGCTGATTATTCCATGCTTGTTCATGCTGGGGTTTCTTGCGCCATTCTCTGAAGCATCTGGTACTGGCCACTGCAAGAGACATTTATTGCCAAGTTTCATGATTTTGTCATGAATCTCATGATAATGATGGTTTTCCTTAAAGCCCTACCTGCTGGAGTCAAGTCGATATGTGATGATTTCAGCCTTCATTCTTAAAAAACCCAAACAAGTTTCTAGCCCTCACGGCTGTGGAGAAAGCTTCAAAATATGAGCCCCACTGCACCCTAAAGGCTTAAAAAACAGAAGACAATAAAAAGAACACCTGGTCTACGTTTACATAATCTCATGATTTCAAAGCCAATCTCATGATTTTTGGTGAGCCTGACTCACAATTTTTGAACATTTGGGATTGGTAATGCTGGACTAATGGACCAATGGTCTGAGGCTGTCTGCCAACTCCTAGGTTCAAATATTGGAGGACATTTCTCCCACCCCCCTGTATTCACCCCGCTCCAATATTTACCTTCATCCAGTTTCAAATCAAGTGGAAAGCAAACATCTCTCGGACATGGAGACTCTTTTCTTTCTTTTGCAGGGTTAGTGATCAACGGCTGAAGTTTAAAAAAGAAAAAAAAATAGAGAGAGGGAGGCATGGAAAAAGTTTACTTGGCCACAGGGATGAATAGCCAGGAACAAAAAGGAACAACCCCCCAGCTCTTGTGTGGAGCAACGTGGCTGCCTATTGTAACTCTATCGCCTGGGTCAGGTTGAGACCATATGTCACCATTCCAGAGCATAGTATAGCAGGGTCTCCATGGATTCCAAATCAGCTGTGCCTATTGTCCCCTTGGCCAGCCATTCCCCCCCACATATATTCATAGCCTGGCAATGGCATGCCTTGAGACAGAAACAAATTGATACATACAAGCGCCCACCCCGTTGGGCTCACATGACACATTTTAAGCAGACAATGAAAGGACATTTCAGACTGTTTAAAATCTTGAGAAAGGATTGGTTTCCATGGCGATCAGATGGTAGGCCTGTTGCGGCCCATTAAACTCCAATCACATGTAAATTTCTCCACAGGCCTTGCTCCTTATTCATTATTACTGACTCTCAGGAGGAAGGGGGTGGGAGGAAGAAGAGAGGGGGGGACACAAAAATGTGGAGAATAGCTCCCTACAATAACCAGTTTGTTTATCAATTCAGGTGCCATTTAATTGGTTCCATTCAGCTGCCCCTTTGTTTAAAGTAATAACCTTTACAAGGCCCCACTGATTTATAATTTCCAGCACTCTATTAGATAGGCTTCTTTAAATCCTTAATGCCACCTTATAGCTAGGAAGGAATAAATCAAGCAGGTATTATTTGCATTGGTACCCGCTGGTAGAAAAGCTTGTCGTTCTGGAGGCGCCTCTTGGCAGTGATTTCTACAGCACATCGCCTTCTAGGCATGTCAGGGCTGCATTTGCAAAAGAAGCCTTGAGTGGGTCTGATCACACTTTAAATTTTCTCTGTACTGGGGATGGGGGAGGAAGATTTGCAGTTGGGTTTAAAAACAGTTGCCCTGGAGGTCTGCAAAAGGCAGAGAGAGAAAGAGAGTTTGAACTTTAGAACTCAGGGGGATTTATCAAAGGTGAAAAGGAGCCAAAGGTGAAAGGAGAAATGTAACCACCGACTGCTATGGTTTGGTTTATTTTTTTTTCACGTTTCGATTGTTTTTTTAAGTGAGATCAGTGCCACGGAAAGATGCCAGATCAAAAGATCTGGAGACTAGAGTCTTCTGTGAATACACAGAACAGATACGGTGTGGGCAACATCAGTACAGATGTGGCACAGTGTCAACTTGTTGGACTCTGTATCTAACAGGAAGTTGGCTAGCAAGAGCCACAGACACAAAGTTTAAGGGTGAGCGGGCTTTCCACACGCTGCCCCAATTGGCCTGAACCCTGTTGTACGAGACGGAGAAATTAAATTTTCATAGTCCATTGAATCCTGTTCTGAGATTGCTAGCAAGAATGCTTTTGTGGTAAGGGTGGATTTTGTGACATGGAGGCCTGTCCCACTGGGAAATGGACTGTGACTTACTTTATTTCTGATAGGCCTCCAGTCAGCCACCACGTGGCAAAGTGCCCAGGGTTTTAAGGACAGGTGTTCTGGCTGATCATTTGCAATGCAAATGGGAATTCAGGGGGTGCTTCTGTTTTGGTAAATATGTCCACAATTTTCACTTAAAAAGTAACCATGGGAGTTGTTCCATGAGGCTGTGTAAGAGCAGTTCGTAGCTGGTAGTCGGTGTGGCCCTGGGTGACTTCAGTGGAAGGATTGGTTAGAAGACTGCAGGTTGGTTGGAAAAACCATAGGTTATGATCCCAGAAAGGTTAACAAGCCTAGTCAATTCCACAATGAGGGGGAATGTGGCTCTGAGGGCCGGCTAATGATACCTGCAGATTAAGACAAAGTCCTAAAGAGCCTTCAACCCCTTTTAACCAGTGAATCACCGCACAAAGTTGATCAAAGAAAACTCAGTGGGGTGATATCAGAGATGGAGAAATTCTCAGACTCCAGGGATAAAACACAGGGATGCTCCCAGTCTGTAGAATTAGAGTCTCAACACTGGAGATGACCAACAGACCTTATAGTCAAGTCATGCATGGGACACAGAGTGACTGAATCTATTGTGATCAGATTTGCTCCATCACCTTTTCCTATGAAAATTAACTCGTCTGAGGGATAACAGGTTGAACATCCAGACAAGGCTGTAAGACCAGAAGAGCTGGCTGTCACTCTAAAGCCATGTGCTTGCTGCCACACAGATAAAGAAAAGGGAAAAGGGACACCTGGGACAAATGCACTGTTTAGGTCTATAAAACCAGGCTTGCTGCGGGAGCTGGGGAAACTTACAAAAACATCCTGGGTCTTGATTGTTTACAGATCACTGTTTTAACTAATAAAGAACAAGATGGGGCACTGGTGAAGGTCTGCTGTTGAATGGCTAAGTGGCCCCCACATCTGGTACATCATGCTGGAGCAACCATTCCCTGTTGCTTAAACTTCTTCCAGATGAGCAAGAAAAGATGTCAGGGTTGAAAAATGTCTCTCAAAGTCAGTTTATCCCACTTGTTCGCTGGTGGTAGTGGTGAAGGACATAATGCAAGAAACCTACAGCTCCAGCAGGGTTTGCAGCCAGCTTTGAGTGAAAACAAATAATGATACATGAAATATTTTACATTCTGTGGCACCTTTCACCTTGCAGGGTCCCAAAGAACTTCACTAGCTATATGCATACAGCACCACCTGAACGCTGCCATCTCGGGTGGAAGGAAGCAGTCAGGTGACGCACACGGCACACCCAGCAATAGTGAATAGGGGCAGACTTGGCAAGCAACACTGGGCAAACTTCTCTTCATATGAAAAGTTCTCTGGCACACAAAGCTGGGTGTTCAGGGGCTTATCCAAAAGGCCCACACACAGTCTAGTAGTAGATGAATTTATCTACTGTGGGTGGAGGAAGAGTTGAGTCAACACTGCTGGAATCTGAACCTGTTATTGCAGCCTAATTAAATTTGTAGGGCTCCTTTCTCCTTGCCTCTAGGGCTCTGGGGATGCTCATGCTCTGGGGCTTCTTTGCGTCCAGTGTTTAACTTCCAGGTGTTTGGCCCCCATTAATACACTTGGGTCCAAGAGGTTTGCAAAGCTAAGCTATATTATGTTTCCAGCCTTGGAGAGGGAGACACTCTGTGTGAAGCTTTGCCCTTCATCTACTAGACAATAAAATCACAGGATTCACATAAAAATACCCAACCTGGACCAAAGGCACTAAGCATTCCCAGAAGGGTGAGTTTGGGGCATTGTCATGAGATTAAATGTCCTGTCTAGAACAGAAGCATTTTTCTTCATCCCAAATGCTAGGAGACAGCACCAGAGACCAACTGAGGCTGGTCCACATAGGCTGGAGCTTAGGGAAGAAATTTTTATTCCTGCTCTAACACTATTGAATTTAGGAGAGAGACAATGGAAATAAAAGGAGAAGAAAGAAAAATCCAGTGGAAAAAATAAGGTGAATAATGTGAGAACTGAGCCAAGAAGGCAGAGTGAACATACAGGGTATGTGCAGTTGGTCAGATATGTCACCTGATATTGTTCCTGTTCTCTGATTGGGTGCACACAACGAAATGTCATGTTCTATTTCTGGATGAAGGAAAGGAACAGCAAGGTGGAGAGAGAAGAGAGACTCTGGCTTCTTATTTTTTCATTAATGTTATATTCTTTAGGGTTCGCACTTGCACCAGTCTAGCTATTGGAGTTTCTTCGATCCCTTATATTCAGTATTTCACAGTGATGCGCCCAGTTCCTGGAGTTATGTGATTCCATGGGAATCTCAGCTTTCATTTTAAAACCAAATGCAAGTTGCTAGCCCCCGTGGTTTCAGAGAACTTGAAAACGTTACCCCTCCAGGCTAAAAAATGAGAAGGCAAATTTTAAAAGCCTTGAACAATCTTATGATTATTTCAAGCTTGACTCATGATGTTTGAACACTTGGGGTTGCTGATACTGTAGTTAGAAAACAAGGACCCCAGTTCCACTCACACATTGGCTCCAGCTTCACATCAGTATGACTGAGGGGAGCGTCAGTCCCTGTCCTTTTAAAAATTGGGTCTGCTTTGCTGAAGCAAAGGGGGAGGAAGAGAGGATCCTGGTTTAAATGACAGGGCTGGGCGGGGGGGTGGGCGAGCGGGAGTTTTGCAAATGCAAAGTGGTTTGCAAACCCTAACATAGTCTGAGAAGCTGGCAAAGCCATCAAACTCTCTCTAGTTAGCAGCAAGCTGCCTTGTAATATTGTTTAGTTGCAGGGGGAGGAGAAAAGAGCAAACCCATGAATACATTATCATCTAAACAACATGCTCCCATCCCAAGCTTTATTTTTCACTCAGCAATTGAAGGGGGGGGGGAAAGCGTGACTTCAACATGAAAAGCCCCCTGATTTTTTCCCTCCATTTTCCCCAGATTCTGTCATGCAGAGAAGCTGTTCAAAATATCCCAACTACACACACACACACACACACACACACACACACACACACACTTTGTAGAGAGACGGGGTCTAATTAAGAAGAAATCTACACAAACCCCTTATAAAGTCTGAGTGGCAGGTTATTATTGTAGCAAAGTGCAACCTCTGCCATTTTGTCAAGAAAACCCATCAAATTAGAGAGAAATAAGATGTCCATCTGTTTCGTGAATGGCAGAGCTGTGAAAAAATCAGATTCCCACAAGTTCTTTAAGTCCCAATTATTCCCAGATTATCTTTTGAGATCTGGAGATCTCAGCTGAATAAACCCGTGGCCCTGTTACTGACGGCCCGGTGAATCTCTAAGGAGGACAGAGTGGGACCCAAGCCCTTGGGTTAAGGCGTCAATCCCTTCAATGACCTCCGGGGTGAGGGATGCTGCTTTATAGACTGACAGCAGATAAACAGCCTGTGTTAGCCCTCTTCTTTGGCGCTGCAGTCGGGTAAATAGAGAGGGCAATTGCCTTAGAAAGTTAAAGAATAACCGGGATGGTAAGGGGGACTCAGGGTTTCATACTCACATTGGGAACTTCAAACTAAGTGCGAGGTAAATAATATCAGAAGGGAAGAAGGCAAAAGTCATCTCACTGGTGACAGAAGCAACATCAGCCGTCAAGATCTTCCTGCAAGGAGACAAACCTCATAAAGGGCTTTTTACTGATGCCTTGTAGTTTGTATTTTGTTTTATAATGGATACTCTGTGGCATTTTTCTGAATGATATGGGGTTTGTTTTCTTCCTCCTGCCAGGAGGTCAACTAGCTGATGGGGGAGAGATTTGTTTAAACACTGTATTCTTAGCAGGAGTTAAAGATTGAAAAGACCTACCCTGTCTTTTCTCTGTGTCTGCAAGATTGCTCTGTCTCCCACATGTATTTGCCCCTGCTTGGTCCAGTAATGCTATGGGGAAGGAGCTTTCAGAAGATAGTTTTACAGACTTCTATGCTCAGATACTTTGGTGGTGAGTGCAGGGTCTGTGTGTGTGTCTAACATTTGTTTAGAAATAAGAGGATAAAATACAATCAAATTCTGTTGATTTTTTTCTGTCCTCCTGAAACACTGAAATGTCTTTATTTTACAAAAGAAACTTTGGCTGGACTTGCAGAGTAAAATTTTCAAAAGTGTTTAAATCCCATTGGCTTTCTATGAAATGTAGGTGTCTAAGTCACTTCGGGCCAGATTTTCAATGGTACTTGGGCACCTAAAGATGAAATCAGGTGGGATTTTCAAAGAGCTAAACAAGTTAGGCGCCTAGCTCCTTTAGATGCTCAACTCCAGAAGGGTCTGCTGTGAGTTTTCTGGCCTAAGTTCACATCAAAGCAAACAAACATTATGAAAGCAGCTGGCGTGTTTAGGTTTTAGAAGGTGATTTTGGGACATGAACAGTGACTGTCTTTTGTAATGATTTTTCCACCCACCTTAACCATATGTTACCATGGTTTGTCATGCCCAAGTGTTAGCCCCCAGAGTCTTGGCCACATTTAAACGGATCAACTGAATGTCTCCATAGAGCCAGGGTTCTGCTCTCCGTGTTTTGTGCTGTTACACCACTGCTGCATTCCACTCCAGGGATTTCAGTGGTAGGTGAAATGATTCCTGGATGTAAAGCCAGGACCATGTTGGGTGGAGTGGTGCTATGTGAATATATGAAGGCTAATTATTCCAGCCTTCCCACATGCATTAGCCGCACCTCGCCTTGCCTAACTTCCCTAGCCTTTAAAAAATGGGCTTGATCCTCATTTCATTTGCATTGGTGTAAGTCAGGAGCACTCCCAATGAAGTCAATGGTATACAGTAGTGTATATGAGAGGAGAATCAGGCCCAGTGTGACTACACCCTGCATCCTTCCCCCTCTTACATGGGTGCAGAGGCACTGCCTTCAGCAGAAACGTTGCAGCTCCACTGTGCAAAGGGCGAACACTATTTTGGCAGCTTAGACAGGTATGCACAGAGGTGCTTCGGGGACAGGAGATCCATTGGCAACTGATCCCTGCATGGTGGAGGGGGAACCAGGGCCAGGGAGGTTAGTGCCGCCCTGACACTGTACCCTTGTGTTACACTGTCCTTCCAGAGCAAGTGAGGGAAGAGCTCACATTTCTCTCCAACCCTCACAGAGGTCCCCAGTCCCAACTGCTCAGGTCCCAACTGGCAACAGGTTTTTCCCTCTGGAGCACAAGAATGGCTAGCATGCTGTGATGTCATTCCCAGGGAGACTTGTCTTCCATAGACAGACCTGCATTTCAAGCAGGCAGAGTGGATTCTCATGGCCCAGAGTCCATTGCCTTTCTCCCCACCCCTCGCACATCACAATAACCTAACTCACATGAAGAAGAAGTTTTTGATCTTCTTTCTTCCAAGGCTTTGATGGCAAACCCTTTTGTGTTTCGACTCCAGGGAACAACTCCGTCTTGAAGGCAAGGCTTGGCAAACAGAAGGGAAAGTTACCAGAGGGATCCCCAGCCGAAGCCCAGGAGAACTAGTAGTGTAGGGGAGTAATGATTTTCTTTTTTCTGTATTAAATTGTTCTAATGTTAAAGGCTTTTCAGAATGTTGCTGGGAGCCTACAAGCTCCAAATCTGCATGCATTTCCATTTCAAACACTGCACAGAATCTTCATTAAAACCACTGTCCCAGCTCCCTGAAACAATAACTCCTAGAATTGCTCAGCTAAAGTAAAAGAGCATTCATGCTTCATCATGTTGTTCCTTGGGTGTATATATTACCTCCCAGCTTCTGAGGGCTTGCTACAGTGGAGCAATGAGGCTTAAGACTGAGGTGCATAATATGAACTTTACTGATGACATCTGCACTGCAAGGGCATCCACGCAGCTCTGACTACATCCCAAAAATCCTATCCCAGCATGCCCTGGGCTCCATATGAGATCTTGGGATGCACTCTTCAAGGACCAGCTTCCTGTTTGGTTGTTCCAAAGACTTAAGCAGCTGGTCCCAAAAAATTGGCTTTTTTTCAAACTCAAAAAAAATTTGGTTTTCAGTTTTTCGACAAAAAAATCAAACATTTTTAAGGAAAACCAGACACAGTCTATGAAAATTCTTGTTTTGTCAAAAACCCAGTTTTCCACCAGAAAAGAGTTTTGATGGAAAATTTTTATGAGGCCTATTTGGAAATTTGAAGTGTCTGTCCCCAGGATGTTACAGGATACGATCTCCGTCCTCTCCGCCAGGCCAGCAAGTGAGACTTCTGCCATCATCAGTCATGAATTGGCCCAATGATCACTGACCCCTTTTCAGCTGAAAGATGCATATGTTCCTGAACAAACCTTGTCTCGATTTCAGATTTGCAACAAATGCAGCAAACAGTTGACTTTTGTGACTCGTTCTCCTATTTTGTGAACATTTTGCACAAGTTGCATAATAAAATATTCCAGTGTGCTTGTGGTATTCTTGACAAATATTTACACATAGGACAAGGGGCATAATATAAAAAATAGATCCACACATGATGGAGAAATACGTTTTTAAATCAGCAGGTCCAGATAGCTTTCATCCAAGAGTTTTAAAAGAGCTGCTTGAGACGTTTGCTGGACCATTAATGTTGATTTTCAATAAGTCTAGGAGCACTGGGGACATAGTATTCAAGCAAGATAATGCAGTGGCTGATACAGGACTCAATTAATAAAAACCTAAGGGAAGGTAATGTCATTAACATAAATCAATTGGGGTTTATAGAAAATAAATCCTTTCAAACTAACATGATCTTTTTTATGAGATTACTAGTTTGGCTGATAAAAGTAATAGCATTGACACAATATACTTAGACTTCTGTTACAGTATTTGACTTGGTACCCCAAAACATTTTGATTAAAAAACTAGAATAATATAAAATTAAATGGCACACATTTAATGGATTAAAAACTGGCTAACTGATGGGTCTCAAAATGTAACTGTAAATGGGGAATCATCACTGAGTGGATCTGTTTCCAGTGGCGTCCTGCAGGAATTGGTTCTTGGCCTTATGC
Source organism: Mesoclemmys tuberculata (assembly GCA_007922155.1). Taxonomy (NCBI): domain Eukaryota; kingdom Metazoa; phylum Chordata; order Testudines; family Chelidae; genus Mesoclemmys; species Mesoclemmys tuberculata. Next base: position 15,607,215 of record ML675630.1, on the reverse strand, counting down.
TATTTAAAAATTTTATCAATGACCTCGAAGAAAACATAACATCATCAATGATAAACTTTGCAAATGACACAAAAATTGGGGGAGTGGTAAATAATGAAGAGGACAGGTCACTGATTCAGAGTGTTCTGGATCACTTTGTCAACTGGATGCAAGCAAACAATATGAGGTTTGATATGGCTAAATGTAAATGTATGCATCTGGGAACAAAGAATGTAGGCCATACTTATAGGGGGGATCATGGCAGATAATCAGCTGAACATGTGCTCCCAGTGTGATGCTGTGGCCAAAAGAGCTAATGTGATCCTGGGATGCATAAACAGGGGACTGTTGAGTAGGAGTTGAGAAGCTTTTACTTTTATATTGGTCACTAGTGTGACCACTGCTGGAATACTGTGCCCAGTTCTGGTGGCCACAATTCAAGAAGGATGTTGATAAATTGGAGTGGGTTCAGAGAAGAGCTAGGAGAATGATTAGAGGATTAGAAAACATGACCTATTGTGATAGACTTAAGGAGTGCACTCTATTTACCTTAACAAAGAGAAGGTTAAGGGTGACTGGATTACAGTTTGTAAGTACCTGCATGGGGAACAAATATTTAATAACAGGCTCTTCAATCTAGCAGAGAAAGGTATAACAATCCTATGGGTGGAAAATTGAAACCAGACAAATTCAGATTGGAAATAAGGTACATTTTAACTGAGAGTAATTAACCATTGGAACAATTTATTGAGGGTCAGGGTAGATTCGCCATCACTGACAATTTTCAAATCAAGATGGGATGTTTTTCTGAAAGACCTGCTTGAGGTGTTATTTGGAGGAAGTTCTACGGCATGTGCTCTACGGGAGTCGGCTACGGTCCATTCTGGCTTTATACTCTACGAACATCTCCTGGTGGAATGGGCATGGTTTATAGGCTATCTGTGATTCACATAGGTCAGGCAGCCTGAAACCGATTAAAGGTAATGTCAGACTCATTTCCCATTCTAAAGGTAAATAAGATGAGTCCCAGAAATGCCACAAAGACACAGCAGCAGCATGTTCTGTCTCCATGTACACATCCAGCGCCACCAGCCCAACAACTTCCTGAAGGAGAATGCAGTACAGCAGATTTATCCTGCCTGTCTCAGCTGTTTCTGAGGCTCCTGCGACTAGGGACCCAGTAAAGTTTGCAAGAGTCTGTCTGCTCTGCTGCTGGATTTCCAGATGCTGGCAAAGGGCCTTCTCCTTCTCCCACTTATACCAGTTTAACCAATAATGTGTCACTGGAGTTAGAAGCAGGCCTGATGTATTGTCAGGCCCCAGAGGTACCCGTGGGAATTAAGGGCCTTTGTAAGTCAATGGAGAGCCTCTTATTGATTTCAGGGGGCTTTGGATCAAATTCCAAGAGACACTGGCCCTCAGACAGATGGAAATCACTGTGGGGAGGAAAGAGTCCAGCAATTAAGACTTGAAGGGTGTGTGGTGGGAAAAAGAGTAGAGTGTGTTTGTTTCTTAACACCTTCTGAGTAACAAAGTGAAATGAAACAAGGAACAAGGACAAATGACATTTAAAAAGAAATGGAGAGTTAAGATAGACATCCGTGTTCCATTTAGCCACTGCTCCACAGAACCATTTGCCCCTTTCTGGCTTTTGCCCCTCATGCTGGGCTTTGCACCTGAGCTGAACCCTGGACTGAGTCAGGTCAAGTGTAGGATGAAAAAGAATTGTAGGGTCATCCATTGCCATCATGTGCCCCTTCCCTCAAGTCGTTAGGATGCATGGAGAGGGGGAAACATTAAGAAAATAAGGTTTCGTTATAACCTTTTTTTTTTTTAATGTGGGATTTTTTGTAGGTTTTTTTGGTTTGTTGTGGGTGCTTGTTGATGTCAGGAGACAACAAGCTTCTGTATCCAAGTCTGGACACCTACCAGGTCGTATTATGGCTGCATCAGGTTGTACAATGAAATGCTGAAAAAGTAGGTTTGGGAGGGGAATAAGTTTAAAAAAAAAGCAAAGCACACTCCCAAAAATGAAACTATTAATTTCATTGTGTGCACGCGACAAGAGCAAAACCGAAATCAAAGACTTTCATAGTCCTTTTTCTCGCAGAAAATGATGTTGGGTGAATAACTTATTTACATGCCAATGTGCAGTGCTGAAATAACCCAGGATGAGAAAGAAACGGGCCCTCTGTTATCCACAATGATAGCAGCGATCACGGGAGCCACCACACTAGGGGGACATTAACGAGGCATTGGCTGCAGCGGAGAATGGCAATGAGGTTTTAATTGGTGACACATTATATTTATCAAACTGACAGCAAAGGGGGTGAGCCGCAGCTCCTTGCTTGTGTGTTTTCCCTACATGACTTCCTTTGAGCCCGTTCACGTGTGAAAAGAATGTAAAGGTTGGAGGGGGAGAGAATGGGTCACTCTATGGAGATGTAGTCAAGACCAAGAGGGCCGGAATTTGATCTGCTCTTTTTTGTTGTTGTTGCTTTTCCATCTTGGTAATGTCTAGGGAAATTTTCTATTGTTGGGTTTTATTCCCCCCCTCCTTCCCACGCCCTCTCCAACAAATGCTTCAATGAAAAAAAAAAAACACCCCCAAACCACGCACATCTTTACAAAAACAAACCAACAGGCTTAGCCCAAGACACAAACACATCTCTACCATAACAAATGAATATCTGGGACCATGGCAGAACCCTTCCATAGCTGGCAAATATATACCTCTCAGGTCTCAGCATCATCCCTCCAGTAACAAACCAGGGTATGGAGCCCAGAGCACAGGAGCGAATAACAAGTCAACATGCACCGCAAAGCAATTATAAAATAAAAGCAACTTGTTGCTCTTTGTCTAAATTAGAGCAGACTTTAACTAAATCTAAACTGGAGAAACAAACCTCTGAGGTGTGTGTGTCTGTAGGGTTTGTACATGTCTATAATGATACACACACCACACCTCTTGAGTACATAGTACATGTCTTAGTTGCATAATTTAGGCTCATCTTCGACCCTGGATTGGTGGGAGTCAGTGAGTATGTAATTTCAGAGGGGAAAACTAAAATGTTAGGGGCCTGATTCTGATGCAACCTACTGTGGAGTTACTCCTGATACATACTGGTGTAAATGGAGAATCAGGCCCTAAGTCACTGGTTTTTAATCTGCCCTGAAGGGGGAGGGACTGAAATTTATCATCTAACAGCTGTTTGGTGGCTAATACGCAATGAGTTGCAGAAAGCCGCTTTATAATTATTATTTATCATTTCTCTTCTGGTAATGCCTAAGGACCTGAGCAAGGCTGAGGACCCCATGGTACAAACAAATAACACAATGACTGTCCCTGCCCTAGAAAACTCACAGACTAGGATCTCTATCCAGTCCCTAGTAGACAAGCATCTGCATTAAATCATTGCCAAAGTTGTCCCTAAGACTACGTCAACACTAAACATGCCCAGTTTTTTAACTTTTCCGCATAAGTCAGGTTTTCTAAACCTTTCTCATTTTTGTAGCTCTTCTCTGCACTTTCTCCCATGTATCCACATCTTTCCTGAAGTGTGGCACCCAAAATTGGACACTGTACTACAGCTGACACCTCACCAGTGCTCAGTAGATCTATAGAGTTACCTTCCAGTTCTTACCTCTGACACTCATCCTGTTTGTATCATAGCAGCAATGAAGTGGGTTAGCCTGGTGTGCTAATTCTTTCTGTAAAGGAGCCGTTGCTTGGAAATATGGCTAGCCATGTGTAACTTTGGGTTCACAATCTATTCTTCGGAGGTTGTGATTTTCTATCTATGTCGAAAAGGATAAGTTGTATGCAAATATGTGACTCTGCTTAGCTTAACCAAGAAAAGGTTAAGGGGTGACTTGATGTATCAGTACTGACACAGGACCAAAACTTTGGGCTCTTTGGTCTAGCAGATAAATCTATAACAAGATCCAACAGCTGGAAGTTGAAGCTAGACAAACTGAAACTAAAAACATGGCGCAGCTGTTAAGTGGTGACAGTAATTAACAGTGGCCACGGGTACGATTTACCAAGGGACATGGTGGCTTCTCCATCACCAGCAATTTTAAAATCAAGACTGGATGTTTTTGTAAAAGATCGGCTCTCGTTCAAACAAGAACTAATTCAAGGAAGCCCTGTGGCCTGTGTTATACAGAGGTCAAATTAGATGGCCACCGTGGTGTCTTTTGGCCTTGTTACTAGAAATCTAGCAAGCTACTTGCATGTGTTAGCCATGGCGCTTTAAGGGCCCAGTTCTGCATTTCTTGCACACCTAAAGCTGTGACTGCAGCCTCCTGCCCTGAGAGAGCAGCTTACACCCATCACACGCCTGAATGGCCACACCAGTTAAATCTAGGCCTTTCTAAGTAAACAGGTTTAAAAAATAGACTGTACCTGCTCCGTGTGTTAACAAAGCAGGGAGCGTCTGTCTTCCTTTCCTTTTCCTTCTTTTGTACTGTTGCAGATCGGACAACGGCTCCCCCCTCCTGCCCCTCCTCTTTTAAGCCTTTCCTTTAATCGTTTGTTGACCCAGAGTTTTAGCCTCCACGTTTGCTTTTTAAGCCCAGATCAGGTGGAGACAAAAAAAAAAAAAAGGAAGAAAGAGAAGAGTCTAATGAAATATTTAAGATTTCAGGGGGGAAAGCCTTGGAAGTGCTGACAAAGGTTTTGTTTGTTCCCCTCTTTTGTGAGAATTATGGGAGATGAGCCTGGAAGCAGGTTTCAGGGGAGCCAGGGTCACTCCATATTGACGGGAGCTGTGTTGGCATTGGTCACAGCTGTGCTGCCTTGAATCCCAGCTGAGCCACCAGCCCCCCAGCCTTTGTCCCGCATTGTGAGTGGGACACAGCGCCAATTTTACACAAAGTTGATTGCATGGCTCCTGCTTTGTTCCCCCCCACCACACTCCCCTCCTGGCTAAAAAAAAAAAGGGGGGGGGCTTGCAATGTGATGAATTCCTTCACTGCTGGGCCACATAATAAACTGAAACACTGCAGTCCCAGCTTTAAAAAAAAAAAAAAAAAAAACCAACTCCGTATCCCACTGTTTTCCTCCTTGGAACCTGATTTTTTCCCACTAACTGCTCCCTGATTTATGGAGCCTCTGTTGTGTAGAGCATATGTGGCTGCAGGCATTTAGCATTCACTGACATTTCGCTTAAACAACTGTGAAAGGGCAAGTTTTTCCTTGAAACTGAGCTGCAGAAGAAACACATTTAGCCATCCCCCCCATCCGCACTCTCCTGGATGCAGTAATAATGCACACAGGGTCATTTTAAGAATTTCCCAGGCAAGCAGATCTGGGCAGGAACGATGTCCGGCCACGTATCTGAGCAGTGTTGGCCACAAAACGGTCTCACTTTGGGACCAGATTACAGACAGACAATTAGAATATTATGCTTCCCCTCTAGTACTTTCCATCCAAGGATTTTAAAGTGCTTTACAACCATAAATGAAATTAGCCTCCTAGCCACCCTTTGAGGGAAGCTGAGGCACAGAGATCACATGACTTGCCCAAGTGCATGCAATGAGTTGCTGGCAGAGCCAGGACTGGAGCCTGGCAGGTGTAGGTGACAATTGCTTTGAGGGTTTTGATGGCATAAACCCCCATAGAACCCCAGAATGAGCTAAAGTCTTGTTATTTACTTTTTATTCTTATACTACATGGATAGCCATGGCCTCTGCTCCGTATCCTCCCTCCTCCTTCTCTGACTGGGTCCCCTGCTGCTCTGCCCCTTTTAGACCGTGTCTCATTTCACCTTTTTAAAAAATGAAACCAAAGAGCATTAGTGAGCAGGTCAGTCTGACAGCTGTAAATCTTCACATGGGATGCTTTCCATGCATTATTTTAAATCCGCCCCATTGCTGTTACGAAAGTGTGAGCATCAAGAATTTAAGATGTCAAATCAATAGTGAATCTGGCCTTTTATAATAAGGGCATCCAGCACTTTTAATCTCCAAAGCTGTATGAACCAGTCAACCTGCATGACACCCCCATGCGGTAGAACGGTACTGATCATGTCAATTTTATAGCTGGGGAAACTGAGGCACAGAGCCAGAAAGTGATTCTCCCAAGGTCACAGCTGGAATCGGTGTCAGAAGCACGATTCAAATACGGGAACTCCTGGCTCTGCCCTGTGTTCATGCAGCTCAGCCACACCTCTGTCCAAGACCAGAACATGCCTCCTTCCTGCTTCACTACAGCTTTGTGGGGAAATGCCACAGCCCTGGATAACGATGATGTTGCCCTAAGATAATTCTAACTTGTGTGCCTTGTTGGATCACAAAAGGGAACAGCCGGTTCTTCTCCTGCATCCAATGCACTGTACAAATGTTAGGCCTTCATCCTGTACTAATTGCAGTCAATGGGAGTTGTTCTTTTTTTACTGGCTTCAGCTTGGTCAGGCTCTTAGATCAGTCAGTAAGATCTTTAGCGCAGGAATGGGCCTCATTTTGTAGCTTGCACAGCTCCAAGCATAATTGTTGGTACTTAACAAACAATGAAAAATAATCTGCAGAACTCCAATTCTTGAAACTTGCTAGGATTTTTAGCTTCAGTTTGTCCCTGCCCCCAGCAAACTCTTGCAGTGTGGCCAACTCCCATGATTTTATCATGAGTCCTGGGATATTTGGTGTTTTCCCAAAAGTCCCAGCTCCTGGAGTCATGCAATTATGCAAGAATTTCAGATTTCATTTAAACAAAATGTCTAGCCCTCCTGCTTAGAGAGAGAAGCTTGAAAAAACATGACTCAAGTGAACCTGAAAGACTGAAAAACTTAAAGGCCAGTCAAAAGACTCACAAATGCATTTTTTCCAAAAAAATCTCATGACTTTTAAGCTAATCTCCTGATATTTGAAATGTCCAACTCATGAGTTTTGAATACTTAGGGTTGGCAATGTTGCTGTCATTCTTTAAATGTCCTGAGGGCTGATATTTGAGAGACAAGGTGGGTGAGGTAATATCTTTTACTGGAGCAAATCCTGTTCATGAGAGAGACAAGTTTTTGAGCCACACAGTGGAAAGCTTTTTTTCAGATCCCTGAAGGCTGATACACAGAACACAGCAGGTACAGATAGAAAAGTCCTTATGAGATCACCTAGTCTATCATTCCATCTGAGGCAGGATTTGTCTCTAATGTATTTTCTCCAGGACTCTGTCCTGCCTAGTTTTAAACGTCTCAAGCAAAGAGCTTTCCTCCATCACCCTTAGGAGAAAGGTTTTCCAATATAAAATGACCTAAGATACATTCAGCTACTACTCAAGTTGTTCTCCGTTTGAGGAGGAGAGTAATTAATTTAATGCCAATAAATAAAATGTATTAGTTTGCAAAGACAAAGGGGCAAGTGCCTTCCCATCTCTCTGACTCAGTTTCCTATCTGTAGAATAGGGATAATAATATTGCCCTCTTTTGTAAAGTGCTATATAAAAGCAAGGCTAGGTAGTGCTAGTTAGGTTTGCATTTGCAAAATATTTCCAAAAATTGCACAAACTCATTTAGCAACCACAACAGAGCAAGGAAGCAATCTGAAGCGAAGTAGGAAAATTGTGCCAACCTCACCTGCTAACTGCTGTGAATCAGCCTGGAAGATGTAACTAACTCTAGAAGTGCCATTTAAGTCAACAGGGTAACACTGTTGCAAAAAAAGCAAACATCATTCTGGGATGTATTATGGGGTGTGCACCAGGGGGACAAGCAGGGGCATGCCCTCCCCCCCCCAAGATCTCCATGTGTCCCTGCAGCCTGGGGAGGGAGCAAGCAGCAGGGCAGCTGGCTGCTGGTTGAGCTCCTCCTCCCCCGACCTTACAGCTGCAGCCTGCTCCCGGACTGGAGTACCACTTGTTGCCTCCACTTCCATCCCCTGACTCAGCTCAAGGGGTGGTCTGCAAAGCAGACAGTGGTGCTGGGCAGGAGAAGCAGCAGGGCAGGAGAAGCAGCAGGCAGGAGAAGCAGCAGGCTGCAGCTGTAGGAGTGTGGGGAGGAGGAGCTCAACTGGCATCCACTTGTCTTGTTGCTTCCTCCCTCCCTTCAGGCTGCAGGGACACAGAGAACACCACTCCAGGAGAGCTGCTGATTTCTTGCCACCAGGCATCCAGCCAGAGGCATCCCAAGAAATCTGGGGGTTGTCACGCGAACCTTTCATTTGTGTGTATTTAAGGTGCCCCTCCAAAAGTATTCAAATTTAAAGTCCTGTGCACACCCCTGCATTAGCAGGAGTGTTGTAAGCAGGACACGAGAAGTAATTCTTCCACTCTACTCCATGCTGATTAGGCCTCAGCTGGAGTATTGTGTCCAGTTCTGGGCGCCACATTTCAGGAAAGTTGAGGACAAATTGGAGCAAGTCCAGAGAAGAGCAATCAAAATGATTAAAGGTCTAGAAAACGTATGAGGGGAGATTGAAAAAAAATGGGTTTGTTTAGTTTGGAGAAGAGAAGATTGAGGCAGGGACATGATACAAGTTTTCAAGTACATAAAAGGTTGTTACAAGGAGGAGGGAGAAAAATTGTTCTCTTTAACCTCCTGAGGACAGGACAAGAAGCAACGGACTTAAATTGCAGCAAGGGTGGTTTAGGTTGGACATTAGGAAAAACTTCCTAACTGTCAGGATAGCTAAGTACTGGAACAAATTACCTAGGGAGGCTGTGGACTTTCTATCACTGGAAGTTTGTAAGACGGTTTGTAGACAAACACCTGTCCGGAGTGGTCTATCTAGATAACACTTAGTCCTGCCTTAAGGCAAGGACTAGACTAGATAACCTCTCGAGGTCCCTTCTAGTCCTACACTTCTATGATTCTATGACTTATCCAGAGTGGTGAGGCCTTGACTGCAGTGACGCTGAGCCGTAGGTGCCTGCGGTTAGTAGGAAGCCACTTATGGGGAGTCGATCACAAAGTTAATCTGCACTGAGACCATTTTAATAAAATAACTTTCAAAAGCAATCTGTGTGTCTTGCTGGCTCTTGTTCTATGATGAACTCTGCAACACCCTCCCCCTCGGAACACTCACGCCCACGAGACCGATGAAAACATCCAGCAGAGAAGGTACTTTTCATAAATACATAGAAAGTGCCCTAGCAATGAGGGATTGAGTTGGGAAGAGGCGTGTACTTTGGACAGTTTTGTTCTTCCATAGACTTCGTCTTGTCTGAGCCCTCTGATACATAAAGCAGATGGATTTTTTTGTAAAGCTACCTTGCAGAATCCAACAGGGTCTTTGCAGAAATTCTGGCCGACTCCGCTCCACATATCCTCCTGGTCCCAAGGACCCAACAGGGTCTCATGCTACCAGATCTCGAGATATCTGAAATTGCCTTCATGCAAACTGCACAGTTTGGGGGTAGGATGAGTGCTCAGGATGCTGTATGCAGCTAAGCTTCCTCTTGTCATAGATGCAACCACAGTGGGGAGGGCAAGAAGAGAATTATTCATCCCTCCATCCTGTTCATCTTCCTTCTCAAGATAGCGGAAGCACATCTCTCACCGTGCAATCATTTCTGGGAGGTGCCCTCAGCCATTTTGCTCTGCTTAGCCCCTCGCCCCACATCCTTTTAATTTTCAGCGTCTCCTCTCAACATCCTCTCCAGTCCTCTCTAGGAGCTACGTCCGGAACAGGCTTAAAACAGAAAGCATGCCAGTCCTAGCACCACAACAGCCTGAACGCCATTGGCTTCAGGGGAGCTTGAGCCTAAATTAACAGCAGAGCACATCAGAAAAGAATCAAACCCCCAGAGCATGTTAGATGTGGGCTGTGTCAAAACCCCTAAGGTTCTTGGTCTGTTTAAGCTCTCCCCTCCCCCCACCCTCCAAAAATGCTGCCCCCGGCCAAAAAAAAAAAAGAAACAAGAGTTTCACAGAAACCACATCAACTAAATATTCTTTTTCTAAAGAGAGAATTCTCAACGTGTCTCCTGGACCTGGCTCTCTCTCACAGCCAGGCACAAACACACAAGCACCTCAGCAGCAAGCAGGCTGTGTGATTTTATTAGCCTCCAGTGAAATCTGAATAAGCCGCTTGAAGGGGCTAGTGGCAGTTCTTGTGCTGAATGAAAAGGCCAACACAAGGCCCAAGAGTTGGCCCAAGGACCCGAAGCCTCCAGGAATTTTATCTGGGGGAGTTTGCAGATTTTTTACACTTGTCTGGTTCCAAATGCCTCCCAAGGTTTGCTCAAGGAGAGACGTGACACTTCGGATGCACGTGGAACTGGGTAATGAAGGAGCCCTAGATCGCTGATAATAGACAGGGTCAAAAGACCCAAGCCAATTATACGGGCTTCCCTCAAATCTCTTCTCTCTCCCTTCTCCCCCCCCTTCCATAATTTATTTGCAACTTAATTTGACATAATCACATTGGGGAGTGTCAGAGCAGCAGGTTCATTTTTAGCTGGTTGACTTGTCAGGATTTTAAGACAGCAACGACACTAATGATTAGTGGCAGCAAGTCATTTCCAACCTGGGGAGGGTGACGTCTCTTTTCCTACAAAAAGCAAACTGAGCCACCATACTTTTTATCTGCCTGCCTGCTCATTACGTTCAAAGCAAATCTCGGATGATGAATATGTAGGGACCCCAGTGAGCTGATGAAAATGTACCTACCTTGGCCAAGATTTGCAAAATCAACTCGTGATTTTAGGTGCGCAACACTAAACACCTTAACAGAACCCGTTTTTCAGGAAGTGTTGAGCACCGGCCCTCTGAAAAACAGGCCACTCTCCACGTGATATGGACCCAATTACTGTAGTATCTCAGCATCTCATAATCTTTACTAAATGTAATCCGTCCTCACAATACCCAGGAGAGAGAGATCTCAAAGCACTTTACAAAAGAGGTCAGTACCATTGGCCCCATTTTACAGATTGGGAACTGAGGCATAAAGGGATACCCAAGGTCACACAGGAAGAGAATTGAACACACATAGCCTGAGTCCCAGATTAGCACCCACTAGACCATCCTTCCATTCTCTCTGCTCCTTCCTTTTGACTAGCACAGGCCTCCTTTCTGTCCCTACACACAATATGGCCTTTGTTCATGTGAAAGCCTTTGCTTTTGCAGCTACTTGTGTCTGGGACAGTATTCCTGTGTCTTTACATTTTATTTCTAATCTCCGATGAAAAACCCTCCTCCAGCACCTTGAAATGCCTCTCTACTTCTGCTCATTATTTTTTCTCTGGATCTGTGCTATTTAACTGTGTTAAAAAACACTCTTGGATGAAATTTGCAGCTTCCTAGAGGAAATGGTCACCCTAGAGGAAATGAAGAATTAATCTCTCATCTGCGAGTAGATGAGATGCTCAGCTCTTCGTAGCCACTCATTGGAAAAAGAAAAATAGTCCATCTCTAAGGGAATGGTTCCAAAAAATAGGGGAGATCGTGGTTCTGGAAAAGTTTTACACATCCATTGTGTATCCACCAAAACAGCCAGAGGACAGGTAGCTGCTTATATACGTGGTTACCTTTGTCAATACTCAAAGTGCATTCACCTGCCAAAATACTGCACATCTGTCCAAGTTTTTTGGAACATTAACATTTGATAGACGTGCCTGGTCTGCTAGATGCGTGTATATAGACATTTCACACAATTTAACAAGATCACTAGAAATGACATATTATAGGTGTTGTAATGATGCTCGCTCTGTCATATGGTACCGCCCGCTTAAACAGAAAGACCTGATGACCATGTTCCTGTAAAATGGCTTTTTAAACAAAAGCTAGCTGTTGTAGTGAGCGTTGGGTTTTCTGATATTTACATGGAAAGGACTTTGAAACTTCGTGCAAATTTCCTAAGTACATAAATAGTTTTTAAAAAACTACACTGTAGGATGAAATTTGAATGAGCGTGTGGGATATTCTTTGAGGCATCCGTGTGTGCGTTTTTAATAAGCTTGATAAACCAGGATTGGGAGGTAGGTGTTATGGAGTCTGTTCCCCGCTCTGCCACTGACTCACTGCGTGACCCTGGATATGCCACTTCCCCTCCCTGTGCCTCAGTTTCCCTGACTGTGAAATGAGAAGAGATGAATTACTTCCCTTACAGCCTGGAGGGGTTGTGAGGGTTGACTCATTAAGGCCCCCCACAGCAGTGTCCAAGGAGGGTGACTGTGTTAAAAAGAAATTTGTATGCTATCATGAAATGAAAACATGGGATCTGAGCTGTGCCCTACAACTTAGAAAGGTCTGAATCTGGCCCATCTCTGCAGAGAGGCCTTCCTCAGCTGCCAGCCATGACCTATCCTGCAGTGCCAGGGAAGAGGAGAGGGGGAGCAGCTCCAGTGCTGCCTCCCCTGCCATGATGAGGGAACCCTTGGGAGAGTAGAGCAGGATAAGGTGTAGACTGGCTCTGCCTTACCCTAGGGAAACAATTAAAGAAGCGACTGTGGCCCCTTGACTTCCTTGGACTCCACTGGTCAACAAAGTGCTTTGAGAAACTGACCAGAAGAGGCTAGAGAAGTGGCAGTGTTGCCTAGTGGTGACAGCACTGGGTCAGGACTCAGGAGTCCTGAATTTTACCTCCAGCTCTACCAATGGCCTGCTGGTTGACGGTGCACAAATCACTTGACTTTTCTGTGCCTCAGTGTCCTCATCTGTAAAATGGGGGTAATGATACTGCCCTCCTTTGTAAAGTCTTTTTGAGATGCAAGTTTTGTATAAGAAGTAGGTAGCGTTACCCCTTTTTGGCTGAAGTGATTAGCTAATATTCGGGTCCTGGTGAGTTTTTCCCATTAGGAGGAGTAATTGACACAAGTCAGGTATGTCTTTGATGTGATCTTCTTTATTTACAAAGAACAGATGCAAACTTCTCTTTCCCTGGAAACAGGGAGGATCAAGCAACAGGGGGCAGTTTCCTTGCTCATAATCCCAAGCCTCTTTCCGACCAGCACTCTGCCCAAAAGTGCTCTCCTGGCTTTCTCTAAGTGCCACACTCTCTGTGCTTCTTTTACCCCTCCTTGACTTTCTGCTTCTGACACACACAGAGCTGCAATCAAATCAATCCCCAGCCTCCATGTGTTTGCACTGTCCAGTCTCTAGGGGACAGTTTCCATTGTTTCTGCTATCACTAAACAAAGGGGCATTTAATTGTTCCCTTAATGTAGAGTCGTCAGCAGGCACCTAACAACTTCAGCAAGGTTTGTGATTGCCCATGGATCAAAAAGAAGCTTGTTGGGAGCCAACTGACCTCCAGCAGAACATTACTATTACTAATAAGTGCAAAGCACTGTTATTCCTGTCGATTCTAATGGCCTCCTCTCCTTTTGTACCTCATGGCAAAGCATGCTCTGGTTGCTGCTTCAGCGTGGAGCAGCCTCATAACCGCACAGGAGACTGAAGCCTCCTCAAATTCCAGAAAAAGTGAACCTAGGAGCTGCTTATCAGTTTTCAAGGGGGCAGGAAGGAATAATGAAGGATGCAGGCGACCAAGCCCACTCAGAAAATCCAAAGGGACCAAATTCATCCCTGCTGCAAACTCCTGTGATGCTACAGGGATGAATCTGACCTGGGGTGTTTGGCTGCTACAATAAAATGAGACTGAGAAGAAAATGCAAGTGAGCAACATACTGAAGCACTAGAATTGGCGGTGTGGCCTCAGAGGATGAAATTCACCCCTGTTCAGAAGGGCAGCAAAAGGATGTATTCACCAGCTAAATCCCAGATTTAGCATCTGCACAGTGGTGAATTCTACCCAGGGGGATTAGCCACCCTTCTGAACAGAAGCTGCTGTTCTGTTCGGTGTAAAGCTGTATTCGATCCTGTTACAGTTCTGGTCTCACTTGAATAAAGTATCTCTTTGCTTTGGTTGTGAACATGTTGGTTGGTGCTTGGGTTTGAACTTTTCATTTAATTTCCTTCTGAATTGTTTACGCGAGGAGAGTGGCATGAAAAGACCCTCTAGAAAGCATGCACCCTGTCATAGATGGTGTTTTCTATTTTCAGTTAATTTTACATTCCTGTGAACAATGCTACCAACTCTTGACATTTTATCACCAGCCTTGTGATATGTCTGGTGTCTGGTTTCAGCCTGCAGCTCCTGGAGTCAAGTGATTTTCATGGGACTTGCTGCTTTCATTTAAAAAAAAAAAAAAGCAAACACATATTTCTAGCCTTCTTGACTGCAGAGAAAAGCTTGAGACCCAGAAATGAATGTGCCCTAAAGGATGAAATACTAAAAGGCAAAATATATATATATATATATATATATTTTAAAATCTCATGATTTTTAAGTCAATCTGATATTTAAGGGGCCTAACTCCAGGTTTTTAAAAGTCTGTGGCTGGGGTAATGTGAAAGAAACCAGAACAAAATGTCCTGTAGAAACTGGTGCCTTCTATTTATTTGCGGAACTGCTACGGCAGAGGGCCAGCTGGGTAAGTTCACTTGACTCAAACCGCAGCTGGGGGGAGAGGGTGGTTCAATCTCCATGGCCCATTCATTCCTCTCGTCTCCATTGCTGTTACTGCAAAGTATGTTAATTAATGGCAACTGTAGTGTCAGTGATAGGCAAAGCTGTAATCTGGGCTGAGAACCCTAAATTCAGTTTTTGGAGGGCCATCAGATTGGAGGTAATCAAATGATACAAATGATATTTATACCCACAGAAAATTTGTGGAAAGCTCCCCCAGCTTTCACCCACATGGCTTTAATCTTGGTTGTTCCTGGGTATTTGTGCAACCTGGTTTACCTGTCACAATGCTCATAAATTGCAAAAGTTTCACAGCTGATGACTTATCTACAAATTCGTAGAAAGAGCATTGTTCACTATTGATTAATCTCTTATTTTTAAAAACTTCAGATGTCCAACCAGGGAGCAGCAATAATAACATGTGATTTAGATGCCCCACCATAACTAATGAACAGAAATAGTCAAAATGAGTAATTCACCAATGCGTAGGCTGAAAATCAATTGTGTAAACTATCTGAGGGACGTTTATGCATAAAGTGACTAATTCAGAGCTGGCATAAGATGCCTTAACAAAGGTGCATCTGCTCACATCAGGCCTGAATTTGGCCCAATATAGGCATTCACAGAGATCAGGATCTCTTCCCAAGTGTCCAGAAAGAGAGAAAAGGGCTACATTAATTGGATGCTTTATCCCCAATAATAATTATGTATGTGGCAGGGTCTAGAGGCCCCATTTAAGATCAAGGGCCCAGTTGTGAGTATTATACACAGTGAGAGCTTATAGCTATCCCAAAGAACTCACAATCTAAATGGACAAGACAGACATCAGGTGGAAGGGGAACTAAGGCTCAAGGTTACCCAGCCAGGTCAGTGGCACAGCTGGGAATGCAACCCAGGTCTTCTGGTTTCCAATTAGAGCTTGATGAATAATGGATTTTTTGGTTCACTGGCACTTCTGGGGAAAAAAATTGGTTTTGGTTGCACTGGAAATTACTTTTTTTTTTTAATTTTCAGCAAATTGGGGGAAAAAACTGCTTTGGATCCAATAAAATGTTCCATTTTGATTTCAAGCATTTAAAATATTTTTTAAGAATGTTAATTAAAATGAAAGGAAATAAAAAAAATCAAAATATTTCATTTTTAAACTACCATAATGAAAGGGTTTTATTTTATTTTTTTTAATTTCTTTGTGGAGTTTTTTGGGTTTTTTTCCAAACAAAATTAAACGAAACTGACACATTCATCAAATGTTTCAGTGTCACCAACTGCATTTTTTCACTGGGGAAAAAAAGAGTTCGTTTAAAAAAACTCACCTAGCTCAAGTCTGTCCAGTCCTTTATCCACTAGACAACATTGCCTCTTAGGAAATTATTCAACCATCTGGATTTGAGCACCATAATTTATAAACGAACTATACTTAATCCTGCCTCAGTCTGGGGGGTGGACTAGATAACTTGAGGTCCCTTCTACTATCCCTACATTTCTATAACTCTAGGTGTTTGTTGGTTTGGTTGTCCTTCTTGTAAAAAAAAGGGCCAGATTCCTACTGTATTTTTATCTTTGCCGCGTCACAGTGAAGTTTAATACTTTGAACACGTCTAGGATTCCTTCAAGGGGGAGGGGTTTCCTTCTATCCCCGGAGAGGGAAGGAAGAGTTTGGAGTCCAGGGAACACGTCCCCTGTTCCTTTATCTGGGGTTTTATATGGGTGACACTGAAGTAATTGCAGTAGGAAGGTGGGAGCGAGGCTATAAAACTGTGGCATTGTGTCGGGGGTGGGTTCCCCCTCCCCGTGTGTAAGAGTGCTGCCGTTTCAGGCTGGGTTGGCACGCAAGGCTGCATAGTTAGTTGTTATTAATGATCCTTCTGGCTCTCGTCTGATCCCGGAGAGACATTCCGACTTTAATAAGCTGCAGCTGGAGCGAGGTTTCCGGGCCTGCGGCTGAGCAAGAGAAAGCGCACCGGGGGGGTGGAGTGGGGAGGCGGACCACAGGCCCAGCGCATGTCGGTGTCCAACTTACGTCTTCCATTTCCCCTGAGTGGAGCAGATTAGAGGGAGGGGAGGAAACCTTGCGCCACCTCAGAGATGGGAAACTTTCCAAGAGGTCCCGTATCTTCCTCCTCCTACACCTCTGCACGGTGGGGGGAAATATGCCCCCAGAGGCTGATGAAAGCCTGCTTTAAATCACGGAGGTGGGTGGAAGGGGAGGAGATACCCCCTCACTACTAAAGGAAAGAAGAAATAAATGGTAGCATGCCTATGAAAGGCTAGAGAGGGAAACAACAACAGCAGCAGAAACAACAAAGCCCCGAGCTTGGTATCTCTAATGTATTTCCCTGCTGTCAGGTTGAGTCAAGTGAGCTAAGGCATGAGTGATGACCTTGACAAGGAACCATGGCTGACTTCCACGAGCCGGAGAGTTAGCAATGCACCTTCTTTTCAGTGTGTACACAAGGAGCGGGGGCTGACGCACCGGCCTCAGCCCTTGGCTGCTGCCCAGCCGGCTACACAATTTGGCAGGGAGAGCGTGAGAAACCAGGGGGCGACACCCAAGTGTCATCACAGCTGCAAAACCTGCTGAGCATAAAAGCCTAATTACAAAAATATGCGCCCCGAGGTTTTTCCGCGTTGAAAACAGAGCCGCATTTACCCTCGCCTGCCAAAAGTGCAATGTAAGTTATTCTCTGCTATGCAGTGTGGGATTTTTAACTAGACTGGGGGTGGGGGTCCACTGGAGACAAGGTCTCCATAAAGCAGGGTTGTCATCGCCGAGTGTGGCAGATCTGCAAGATGAAGGAAGAACATAACACACCCTATTAAAATTAACAAAGCCCTTTTTCTTCCTCCCTTTTTTTCCTGCCTCCCTCTCTCTCCACCCCCTTTTTTTTTTTTTTTTTTCTTTTCCTTCTTGGCTGACGCTATTTACAAAGCAGCTTTAGAAAACGAGAGACCATATTAAACACGGCCAAACACCATCCTGTCTCTGGCCAGCAATGCTCAAAGGAATACGATGTGGCCATTGATAAGTGATATTAAAATGGATGTACACACAAAAATGTGTGGTGTACACAAGACCTGATTGTTCATTCTGTTTACACCACTTTTAAGTCAGTGAATTTACACTTGACTTTAAATGAGTGTAGCAGAGTGAAAACTGGACCAGCAGTATATGGTGTGTGTAAATGGGTGTGCTCTTTCTTTCACACTCTCACATTCACATTTTGAGCCCTGCTACTGGCTTTTTGCCCTTTCCTCTCAAGCATTTGATACTGGCTACTGCTGTCAGAGATGGGAACAGCCACACCAGATTAGACCTGAGTTAACCTACCTCCCTTCGAGCCAGTAGCAGTGGTCAGAGTTAAGGTGGTGCATTTGACTCGCCCGAAGAGGCCTCTGACACATGCAGTTTGGCTGATTCTGTGGCCAACGTGCAAGGCAGCTTGCTCGGCAGGTGAGAAGTCTAAGGGTGCATTTGGAGAGGGCGATGTTTGGGTGCTAAGGCAAGTAGAGGAAAGCTGCCTCTCCTGGCAATTTTCCACATAGAGGCCTAGCACTTGTGCAGCCTTAAGTTGAAGCAAACAGAGGTTTTTGTTTGGGGGTAAATATTAAATGTGTCTTTTTTTCTTTCTCTATCTAATCTAGCTACCTGATTATCTTTATTGCCACTGTTGTTTAAATGTTTGTACTATTGCTGGGCAGGGGGCGCGGTTAACCAGTCAGTCCAGGAGATGCCATAAATCTGAAAATCACAGCCTACCACTGGAGCAGCTCTCCCAGATGCACACGTTATTTCAATTACAATCCAGCTGGCTTCTCAGGGGTTCAATAAATGTGCCTTCCCCAGTCGCTGCTCCCCACACCACTATTGGGTTCTTCTTGAAAATGACATGCTTAAAAAATAAGTATTTCTTCTTCCCCCGCACCTCCCAAATCCTGTCCCCATGTATTCCTCAATTAAGTCGAACTAAAAACAGTGAAATGAACCTGACAGCAGCAGCATTAATGAGGCTTCCTGCAGGCCACCAGCTGTTTGCTAGACCATGGATCTAAAGGCAGAAAATGTCTTTGTTTCCAAACAGATTCTTTTTTCTGTTTAAAGTGTATTTGAGCTCCGGGGAGAGGAGCTGGATTGACAGGCCTGTAGACCAAAGCTGGCTTTCTGAACAGAACAGGTAGCAAGGGCAGAGTAGCTTTCCCCCTGCAAACCCTAATCTGGAGGAGGCCAGCCTAGGGAGCATATGACAGTTCAGTCTCCAAGGTTCATTCTGTCCCTGGCCCTTCCGCTGAGACTGACCATAAGGGAGGCAATTAGGGGCAACTGAGATGACCTTTCTCCGCACACAGACATACCCACTGGGAAATGGACTGAGACCCTCCACCTATTCCCCACAGACAACTGAGCATTAATCAGATAGCAGGAGCCTTTGGTCCAACTCAGACTGTGACCTTCAGGGGCAAGGCTCTATACCCCATCACCAGTCCCTGATATGTCCAGTTCCATGCCACCTGCCTCCGTAGCCTTGTGCCAAGCACACCGTGCATGTTGACCTTCCATAAAACTCTGAGCAAATCAGGATCGGACGGTGCATGTCTGTGTCGCGGCGGAGCAGGAGAGGGACAAATTTCAGCCATAAAAGCATATCAGTGTTGACAGTGCAAAAGGGCAACTCAAGATACAGGACACGAGTCACCTGTCTGGCGCTTTCTTAAGGAAGCTGTTCTAATTCATATTTTAGTGCGCGCACACACACACACAGGGGCACCCATATGCACACACATACAAGAGAGAGAAATGCAGCAGGCATATGGGGAAGCCTTTGAGACCCATCAGTTTGTTTACCTGTGGGGAAGTCCTTAACAGCTGAGGAAAGGAGGTTCTGTCCCTAGTCAGCAGAGCCATCTATTGCCACATCTCACTTATCAGTCTGTTGTCCGATGATATCTCCAGCTGCAATCCAGTTTGCCTGGCAGACCAAAAGGGAGGGGTGGAAGGGCAGTGGGAATGGCAAAGTTCCCTGGAAAGGTAACACATAGTCTGAAACGGGTCACATACCCCCCCCCACTAAAATTTGTCAGGGCCTGGCTTTTTTAAAGCCATGCCATGATTCCCTTCCGCAAAGGTGATTCTGTAAAAATGGTGCCTTCTGACTCAGCAGAGCTAGCCGCTGTGTGTATTCAGAGCTGTGTGCGCTGATTTTCGCAACCGCTCTTAGTTTTGATTGCTTTTCACCCCTCGGAGCTTTGCAGAGCCAGCACAGATTAGACCATCTTCTTGTGCATCATTAACAGGGTTCTTTTGCCAAGTTCTAATCGGCTTCCCCACGCCAGCCTGCTGGAAGCAACAGGATTTATCAGTGTCGCTGAGGACACAGGGTGAAGTAAGGGGGTTTGCGCAAGTCTCTCCGTGAGGTTAGGCTGGCCTACAGAACACTGGTCAGTGGGGATGATAGAAGGAACCCCGCCCAGGTCCCAATGCCCAGGCTGAGTTAGCGAAAGCGTCTGTTTTTGTGAAATGAACAAAATGTGCTATTGGCATAAAGGAGGCAGCAGATGCTGGGGACCCAGGATGCCATTTTTAGAGCATCACGTTTCAGAGTAGCCCCACCCTTTAAGGGGGCAGGGAGGCTCCATTAATAGCCCTAATTAACATTAGGAGAATTAATTAAAACTGACATTTTGGATATAAAAAAAATATAGTGTCCTAATTCAGGGACTTGCAGTCCTGGTACCTCCTGCAAGCCAGACACACGGACATTTCCCAGGGCTCTGCATAGCACTGGTTTATCCTACCCTTTTGTCTCCACCTTTAATTCAAGGGTGACAAGGTGTTCTTTGGTTTATATACTGATCTGTGGAGAGAAGCACTCCTTGCCATCTGCCCAATTCTATGGGGCAGGGGCTGTAAGCAAAATGCTCCCTCTCCTTGCAGCTTCTGCCTCTGCTGGCTCAGCCCCCTATTAGCACGCTGGGAATTAATTATTTTGTGTTCCTCGCCTGACTGCCCCACCACCATCCCAGCCTGGATGCAGCCATGGTGAGTAATGAATCGAGGTGGCCCTAGCCCTTTGAAAAATAACTGAAAGAGGAACTTGGGCTGCTCTGTCGAGGAGGGGAGGGGAGTGAGGTACCAACGCCAGTCACATAATGACCGCTTGCTTTGTGCGGTAGGCGGTCTGCTTCGTGTCTGGGATGGGCGAGCCAGGCACGCACCCTGTGCAGCCGCCCACGCAGCTGGGGATGCTGAGCCGCAGTCGTGTGTCAGTGGAGCGCATCGTCAGCCTCCATCCTCGCCTCCCACGCCTCTGGCTCTGTGCGGCACGGGACTGTTTCTTCACCATCACTCCTGCGCTCTTGGTCACCCTCAGTCCGTAGCATGGACTCACATGAGTTACTCCCTAGTTCAAGGACCTTCCGTTGTACGATCTAGTCTTGAGGCAAGCTCCCCCTCCCCCCCCGCGCAACACACACTAGACCAAACAAATCCCACTTGGCCTGAAATTTCTCCTGCAGGCTTGAGCCCCTGAAAGTATTACAGATGTTCATATATTCACACACATGCCCTTCCCTTCCTTCTCTCTCTCCCTCCACTATTTCTCCCTCCATTATACCTACATGCTCTTCATTTCTTTCCCTGTAGATCCTCCCTCTTTGCCCCCTCTCTCAGCCCTGTGTGAACAAGTACTCCACAGTCCCTAAACCCGAGCCACATTCTCCTGCCAAAATATGAGTTGTAACGCTGGATCAGACTGATGGACCATCTAGGCAGCGTGGACTAGTGGACAGAGCACCAGGCCTCAGGAGTCCTGGGTTCTATTCCTGGCTCTGCAGTGGCCTGCTGAGTGATCTTGGGCAAGTCCCATCCCGTCTCTGTGCCTCAGTTTCCCCATTTGTAAAACAGGGATAATGATATTGACCGTCTTTGTACAGCGCTATGAGATCTGCTGCTGAAGTGTACTCTGTAAGAGCAAGGTGACAACCGTTGTTCCATCTCCTATCTCTGACAGCGGCCAGCACCAGATACTTGAGTTCAGATGAAGTCACAAGAAACACCACGATATACCCCTTATAGTATAAACTTCTAGTATAATCTGCCCACAGAGGAAGCATCTTTCTAACCTTGAGCAGTTAGCCATTGGCTTATACCACAAAGCATGAAGATTTATCCCTTCGATATGTTTATAACTGTGAATGTTTCCTTGTTCCTACAAATGTCTAAGCCCAGGTGCTTGCTGCTTTCTTTCTGCTACAGAGACTGGCACTGAAACTCTTAAATGAAAATTAAAACCAATGGGTCATGAAGCTGTTAGGGCAGTGCAAATTTCACAAGTCCTGTTGCACAGGTTAAAGGCATCTTTTATTGTCCTTCCTTCATGGTGGTGGTGGGCTTTTTAAAACAAAGGTTGGACTAAATTTCCCAAAGTGTCCAGTAATTTTGGACATCCAATCTGAGGTGGCCTGGGGCTGGCCTAACTGAGCATCCTCATGACAAAGTGACTTCAAAGGGAGCTGCAGGTGTTTGGCACCCTTGAAAATCACGCCCTCAGACACCCAGACTAGTGGTCCTTTCTGAAAATCGAAGCCCTGATTTTGCACTGCACAAGGGTCTGCCCTGGCAGGGTCAGCTGCAGGATCGGGACCTTAGTCTTAACCCGCTGTGATTGATGGTGTGTTTCAGTTGCACTCTAGAGAGGTCAAAGTATGAGTCTCCTTTTAAATGCCATCTAATCTCCCCTTCCCAACAAAAGACACTGCCCAGCCCTGCATTTCAGCAGGTGTGTTAAAATGAAAATGACAACAGGTTAAACAAATGACTTCTTAAAACACAAATAGACTGGCCTAAGAGCAGAGAGAGGCTCTTGCTACAGTGATTCCTGCCCATAATCCAAAGCTCCTGCCCCTTGTACACATTAAATCAAAAGCAAATGGAGTCAAAGAACCTTGGCAAACAGAGCTCTTTAGGCTTTGCTTATACAGTGTCCCATGGGAAAAGAAAGCTCTGGGTTCTTTTTTTTGTTGTATTCCTTCTTTTATTTTCTGAAGTTAAGCCCCTGGAGTGAATGTATTAGCCAGTATCCTGGAAACCTGACTCATTTTCTGACAGCATGAGTTAATTTTTTAAATACAGACACAAGACAGATTTTTCTTTTTTCCCAAGGACAAGTAAAATGGCCCTCTCTTCATTTATATATATTGCCTACTGTTGAATGTCGAAGCCTTCAGTACAACTGTCTCCTGGAGGTTTCTCCTGGCTCTAAGAGCAGGCAGGCAATACATGGGCTATGCCAAGCCTTTTCCAGCAGTTGACAAAGCCCAGCTCACTAAAGATGGGGAGTCGTCCCTTGCAAGTGGTTTTGGGCCTGGCCACATCCGAGTATAAAACCCAAACTTGTCATTGGTGAGATGAACTAAGATGCCAAAAATAAAAACTGCTGCTTAGAGAAAAGAACTGATGCCATGTATGGGGCAAGCTAAGATAATCTAAATTGGCACTTTTTTACTTACAGTAGGACTCCAGGGTTGCACTTCCAGCTCCCTCTGACTAGCTGTGTGGCCTTTGGCAAATCACTTACAACCTTTGTTTACCCACCTGTAACTTGTGTATAATTCCTCCCTCCCAGGGGATGTTGTGAGGGTTAGTTGTTTATAGAATGCTTTGTGGGCCTCAAGGATTTGTAGGAGTGCAAAGTAATATTCATATACGAATTTGGCATGTGCCTATCACGTCGCTATCCTCCTTTGTCCTATTTGCTGAGCCGGTTGTCAGCATTTTGTTCAGATTGCCTTGCTTTGCTTAATCCATTTTAATTACCTTTGGCTGATTGCTTTTGCCTTTTGTTAAAACATTTCAGATTCCTAATTACATCGCTATGTTCTCCCACCGGTTGTTGTCGTGACTGGCTTTTATCAACTTGAAGGATTTTCTTCCTGATGCCCCCATGTACTTGCGAACGACAAAGCACCCTTGAAACCTGATGCTTGGCATGTTTGTTTGCTTTTTTGGCGCATGGACTAAGTAGGGTTTTACAGTTTCTCCAGGAAAGGGGCCACCCATTTTGTGGTCTGCCTTTTGCTAACGGACAATTTAAGGCTTGGGAGTAAACAGATGATTTTATCTGTCTCCTGTTGTAAATCAGTGGTTCCGGTGCTTTTGGGGGCAGCTGCATCAGAAAACCGGACTGAGACCTTGTATGAACCATGCACGTTCCAACCCAGGGCTGATCATGGGATGTTCCAAGCCCCAGTCTTGTGATTGCCAGAGCAGCCTGTACGCTGCAGAATGGGAACCCAGCACACAGGCTCATCATTAAAGGACACCTCCAGGGATACATGTACAGAGGACTCTCTGTGTGCATCAGGGGAAGGAGAGCTCCATCCTCTCGACAGCAGCGTACCCCACCCCAGAGGGCTGTGCGGAGGGCTCTGCATAGGGTAGCAAAGGTGCTGAGCGGGATTAGGTCACGGAGCAGATGGCCGTGTTGGGCTGGGGAGCACCCATTGTTCACCCACTGACCCCAGAGATACCATGAGGTTTTCTTTTCCGAGGCACCCCCTACTGTGCAGGGGGGTTAAAGGTCAGTCTGAGTCCCTGCTAGTGCACCTGCACTGGACCCTGATGTCAAGAACCTGTAGGGGAGGATGCCAAGCTGGGGCAAAGTCCCAGGCCTTCCAAGCAGAGGATATTACCTCCTGCATGTTCCCCCAGGAGGAACATCAGGAGCTCCACAGCAACTCTGGGGGAGGGGGCACGGTGGGGCAGTGCTGCCCTCCCACCAGGCAGGGAGTGGAGAGGTAGGCCTCCCTCTGCTTTAGCAGAGGAGGGGAAGCTGTACTCCCTCCCCCCAGGAGGAGGAATGGAGCACCCTTCCTCTCACCTTTCCCAGCTTTTCACACCAGAGGTGTATTCTAGCCCATAGATATGGAGGGGAAGCCCGGGGCGCCCACCACAAACTCCTGGCGAGCAGCATCGCCAACTCTCACAGTTTCATCATGAGTCTCATGATATTTGGTGTTTCTCTTAAGGCCTCAGCTCCAGGAGCGATATTATTTCACCAGAATCTCACCTTTCACTGAAAAATAAGCAAGTCTCTTATCCTCAGGGTTGCAAAGAAAGTCTTGAAAGCATATCCTGAGTGCACCCTATAGCAGGCAAACACAAAGGATCCAGATTTTTAAAAATCTCATGATTTTTAGGTGGCTGACTCATTATTTTTGAATGAGTGAGGTTGGCCCCACTGGACTAGATAACCAGCCAAATGTACTTGCTAGACTCCAGAGCCCAGAAATAGATGAACTCTTGTGGTGAAGGGGTTATGCAGGCTTGAGAAAACTCAGTTGAAACGGTCCAGCGTTGTCAGCCCTTGTTGTTTGACTGCATATCTCCAAACTATTTGGTGTTTATCTTTAAGCACCAGCTCCTGGAGTCATGTGATTACAAAAGACCCTCGTCTTTCATTTAGAAATAAATCAGTGTTTAGCTCTCCTGGCAGCAGAGCAAAGCTTGAAAGCCTGCACTACAGAGCCCCAGAAGACAAATCAAAAGACCCCCCATAATTTATTTTTGAATCTTGTGATTTTTAAGCCAGTCTCATTATTTTGGGGTCTTGGGGTTGTTGGGTTTTGTTTTTGTTTTTTGTTTTGCTTGGGGGGGGATGCTTGGGGCTGCGAATAGGAAGCTTCCCCCTGGGGAAAAGCCCCTGGAGAATGTAAAAGAGATGACACCAAGGGAATGAGAAGAGGGGCCTGTTGGATGTGTACACAGAGGTGCCTGTGTGGCTGGCATTGCGTGTGCACGCGTCAGCGTGAGCTAGCGTGCCCCGGTGCGGGATGGGCAGGGCAGTGGCAATTCAAGGAAGCCAGGGCACGGGGAAAGCCCCGGGGGATCCCCCGTGACCCGATCATGGGG
>ML675630.1:15484838-15581530 GCA_007922155.1 Mesoclemmys tuberculata | reverse complement strand
AAGGCTTCGCTATGAGGGGAGCCCGCTGCAGGCGCCGCCGCCGGAGCGAGCCCGCCCCCGCCTGCGGCTGCCGCGGCAGCGCCGGGGCTGTGCAGCGCGCGGTCGCGTGGCCTTGTTCGGGCTGCGGCGCGTGCTGCGGAGCGGGGAGCCCCCGCGCGCCGGCGGCGGTGAGGGATGAGCAGCGGGGCGCGGAGGAGGCGGCGGCGGGGCCGCTCGGGGCGGGGCCTGGTTTGCACCAGCAGCGCCCGTTTGCATTCGTCGCAAGCGCGGGGCGGGAGGGGGTGTTAATAGGCAGATCTGTATAAAAACCAAAGCGGAGCTCGCTGAACCCTGCGGCTGGGATCTGCTGCGGCGGCGGCAGCTGCCTGTTCAGGTCCCGGCACTTGCAGAGCTGCTGCGGCGTGGCCCCCGTTCGCCCAGTGTTCACTCTCCCCGGGATTCCTTCCTTCCTCCCGTTGTGCGCAAGGGGCTGCGGGCCTCACCTACAGTGTGAGCCCACTGGTGGCAAAGGGAGATGCAGCTTCACTGGCTCTGCCGTGAGCTTGTCTAGTGCTGCCTTCTTGCTGCCTGGGTTCTTCCTGGTCTTAAGAACAGCAGTTGTTAAGGCTTCTTCACCGCTTCCACAAGCTGAACCCACGCCAAGCTGGGTGCTGCGTTTCCTCGTGCAGCGCCCTAGTGGGTTCCATGGGACTGTAAAGGTCAGGGATGTTAAACCCATTCCATAGTGTGATCAGAACAGAGTTTGGTTTCATCCGTGTATGCGGGACCCAACCGCCATGAAATGGAGAGGCCCCAGAGGTTGCTACGAGCAGTGTGTGGGTGGGGAAGGATTCCCCATGAGCCACTTCTAAAACTTCCCCTTTAGCCGCTGCCTGAGAAGTGGCTATTTCAGTGGAACTTCTAGTGCTGCTTCTAAGCCACAGCAACCTTTTCCTCAATGCATCAGCGACTATGAACTTTGTGCTTAGCTGTGGATTTAATTCTCAACCTTCACACCCGACTGTCGGTGCACCTCAGTCCTAATCCTAACCCACGCACACCCTGCCCTTCCTGTCCTGGCCTCCCCACGCAGCTCTGCCAACGCACCTCTTCTCCTAGACCATCAGCAGCATATGTCCTGCGCGATTCTATAAAGTTCTGCCATTTCACCTCTGTCTTGACCTGCTGCACCCCAGTTCTATTCCTGGATCTCTCCCACAGCTCTGCCTCTGCTCGGCCATGCAGCATCCTCTGCCACTCGAATGCTGGGCTTTGACACAGCAGAGAATGCCAGGGGTGCAAAGGTCACCCCAAAGTGCACATTGATTTTGTTAATTGGGCTAACCCAGGCTAAGGTGTTAGGGTGAAACCATCCAACTCATTTTCACATGTGTCCGAATGCAGGATTTTCACCTGGCTCTTCAGTGATGGAAATGGAGGGTACAGAGCACTTCTGCCCCTTATTTAACGATCCGTTGACAGGAAAGATTGAGTAGACAAATCTAAACTCTGGAACCGCTCCAACTTCCATCCACAGGAACTCAAACATCTCCGCAAAGCAGCAACAGGAAACGAGTCCGGGAGGTAGGGGGAGAGTTTAGGAGCTGTTGAGAGGGCTGCGGTGTTTTACATTCCCAGAGCTCAGCAGGCAGGCAGCTGCCTGCTCTATTAATCCTTTTCTGCCCCCACGTCTGTGCTCCTGTTATGTTCCACGTGGCCTATTGCCCGCAGAGCCTCCAGGTTGGACTCGCTTGTTGGCCAGACACCAAGCGGCTGAAATGGTTAAACGCCCCTAGATCTGTGCAGTGTCACTGGAGAGAGAAGTTAGTCGGGGTGTTGCCTCATAACAAACTCCAAGCAAAGCAACCCAGGCAATTATTGGAGTTCCCTGCCCCTGGCTGGACTCACTGTGGAGGTGGCCTGCACTGAACAGAACACAAGGACCATAATAGATGCTATTTCTGCTCAGTAATCAAAAGGGAAGCCTGTCTTGCTGAACCAGTGGGGGCTGGGCTAAGCTTTTCTCAGCTGGAAGTTGCTATTCCCTCCATCATATTTCTCTTCCCTCTTGGCCCAATTACTGATGCTACTGGCCAGGCACCCTGTGCTGACTTGGACAATTAGCAGAACCCTCTCCTTGCCCCATGCCTAAGCTGAAGTCATGCATCGCACGGGCTGTGTTAAAGAAAGCTTTTGAGCTGTGGATCGTTCGATCTAAAGGCCACTGACAGTCTAGCCAGTAGGACATCGCACTGGAATGGGCTAGGAACAATGAACTGCCCTCCCAGGAGGGGGATCCTTTTAGGTCAGGGGTGAGACACATTAGCAGGGCAGTCTGGGAGAAGCTGCTGTACAGATTGAACCAGTTCTGTGGATAAACACAAGAGTCCAGTCCATCTGCTGTCGCTCTGGCACCTGATGCCAGCGTGAAACGCAGGAATCCCTCCGTGGAAAATAGTTTGGCATCCAGAGGTTACCACTGAACTCTGGAATGGGGCCAGCCCAAGAAAATCCCCATTAGCTGGTTCCTACCTCTTGAAGTCTGGGTAGAAAAAGCCCAGTTTCCTTCCTTACCCCCCACCCGACTCCATCAGTAACCCATTGCAGGACTCGACCCCTCCCCATTTTGGTGACCACATTCCATTGATATTTTATTGGAGCTCCAACTGCTCAACTTAAATTCAAAACACAAGACAAGTCTAAAACAAACACACACATGCACACCAGCGCTACAATGTTTGGGGCGGCGGATGAGGGGCGGGTGGCTGGGTGGTGAAAAATTTCATGCTGGCCTCTTTAAAGGTGTGCTATTTGTTCAAGGCTGTCCAAACATTTGCAAAGCACTGGCAGCCCCGGAATGTGCTCCACCGAGGGCTCAGGCAGCGTGGCCTAGGCGTGGGAAAGCTCTGCTCTCCTCAACCTTTACAGGCTTGTTCCCCCTCAGGCGGTGATTCAATAAAACCAGCGCCAGAGATTTATTGAGCTGATAATGACAGCTTCAGTCAGCAGGCAGACACAAGCGAGGCTGGGAGAGAGACTCCGAGTCACAGAAGAGAGGAAAGAAACATTAATACTTAGCCTGTACATTACACAGGGCCTTGATTTAATAGTGGGGGGGCGAGGGGGGGATATAGATCTTTGTTATTAAAAAATAATACTGGCGCTCTCCTGTTTCATTCCCAGGGTGCCTAACAGAGGTGGCCCCTTGCCCTGGTGTAATTAGCTCTGCCAGCATGCAGAGAGAGTGTGCCTCACAGGTGCGCACTATCCCCAGAGGGCGAAGAGCCAACACACATCTGAAGGGGCTGAGTCACAAAGGTGCTGGGCCAGTATAACTCCCACTGACTTGTGACAGGCGAGGCAGCATGATCCAATGGATAGGGCACTGCACTGGGAAGCAGGAGACTCTGCCACTGGGTGGCCTTCCCCACTCTGGCCTCTGCCCTCTCTTGTCTATTTTGGTTGCAAGCTTTTTGGGGCAGGGACTTGTCTCTTATGCTTGTCTCTAGGTGTACAGCACCTAGCACAGAGGAGCTCTGCTCTCAGCTGGAGCATCTAGGTGCTACTGCAATGCAAATTCATAATAGAGATACAGATGCTCAGCAGCGCTCAAACTCATGCCCTGAACACCGCTCCTGCAGCTCATTTCCCCCCCCCCTTCCCCCTCCCGGCGATACCCAGGAATCCCTTATGAAAACCCACTTGGAGCGAGAATGTTGGTTTTGGACCCTGAAGGATGCCTGCAGCCATGCCCGGCCAAAGGTTTTGAGAGCTCCAGTGTGAAGTGAGACGTCCAGGGAGCCGCTAACTCTCGTGGCGTAGTTGTGCGGGAGGTTCTAGGAAGCCGGGCGTTGGGCGTGTCCTCATGCAGGAAGCAGTCAGCAGAGCTCGGTCCTTGGCCCAGGCGTGAAGAAGTGAGCTGGGAAGAAGAGTGAGTCGCTTGCCACTTGAGCGCCTGTGGGAGGTTTTGGCAGGCTGGATCAAAGGTGGGTGGGATGGGCCTGCGGCAGGTTCTTTCTTTCCAGGCGGAGGAGGAAAGTGAGCAGCAGAGGCCGTGGGTGTTTACTGGCAAGGTTGTGAAGAGGACAGGTCACATGAGACTAAGGCTGGCCTCACTTATCGCTCCACTTGCTGGAGAGAGGGAGGAAATGACCAGTGAGCGGATCACTGCACTGCAGCTGAAAACACCATTTCACCTGCTGACCATTGACAGGAGGGCCGCAGTCACATGGCAAATAGACATTGTTTTCCCCTTCCGTTGCTATGTCTTGGATAAGATACTAGCAAATACCTAGTCAGGAAGAGCCCTGGGCTAGCAGGGGATGGGGTGCACTAGACGCCCTATCACGCTGTGTTTGCATCACCAAGCATCCCATAGCGCTGCATGGCCACTGGCTTGCTGCACTGGGCTGTAGCAAACCTAAGCTATTTGTCTTCTCTTCCGAGGCCCTTCACGACCTAACCCTGCCCTACCTATCATCTCTCAGTTGCTACTGAGAGGTTGGCTCCTGCCTCCGATGGCTCACGATGCCCACCTCCGTCACACCGGTTGAGTTTTCAAACACGCACCGTCATGCGACCTCCTATGCTGCCCCCTCCCCCTGGGAGCACCCCAGAAACATCCACCAGGGTAACAGCTTGTCCTCGTTCAAAACCATCCTCAGATTTGATCTGCCATGGCACCTGCAAAGTCTTGGCAAGCATTGGGCTGCTGGTGTGCGGAGACCCCCGCCTCCCTTGCGGACCCCTGTTCTCTCATGGTTGGCTCAGTCCCATCGGTCTGTCTGGAGTCCTACGTTGTCTCTTGTCGCATTGGGAGGTCATTGGGGCGTTTGTTCTGGAGGCTCAGCACCTACTACAGTGGAGCCCTGGGCCTCTGGCAGTGCAGTAACACAGGGAAGTTAACCACAGGTGTGTCTGAGAGGTTTTTCAGCTCCATTTTAGCGATGGGGAGCCTGAGAACGAGGGGAAATGACTTGCCCAAAGATACAGTGAGCCAGTGGCTGAGCCAGGGTATCGAACTTAGGAACCCTAACGCCTACTTCTATGTTTTTTTGGTGCCATTCTCCTACCCTGTTTTGGTGGGGTGCCTTACAATGTGCACGTGCATTTATGGTCAACGCCCATGATACAGAGGTGTGAAAATGTGACATTTTGAATGCCACACTCAGAGCAGCTGGTGTGATCCTTTTCTGATTTGACTGGGTGCTAAGGAGTCTCATGGCAGAGCTCAGGGCCTTTAGTATGGTACATTGCAGCACTTGGGTGGCTAGAGCTGTTTGTTTTAAAAAAAAAAAAAACAACCAAATTCTTAAAGGAAAATATTTCCAAAGATCACATTCAATCTCATGGGCTGCAACCAGCAAGAAACACATCCTTACTCCTCAGCAGTCAATGGAGGCACAGAAAAATGCGGCCAGCTAACATGGTGAGGAGGAAAGCAAGCTCACGTAGCTTATTTTATTTAATTATTACTATCGGTGCTGTCTTTTGGCTTTACTAAAGTTTGGAACCTGGCAGCTGACTCCCTACATTAATGCAAAATATTCTCTGTCCAGCAGTAGAACACTGCGGTGCTGGAGGGGATGTCTTCGTGACCTAAGCATCAGGCCTGCAGAATCTAGATACATGTCAAGC
Source organism: Mesoclemmys tuberculata (assembly GCA_007922155.1). NCBI lineage: Eukaryota > Metazoa > Chordata > Testudines > Chelidae > Mesoclemmys > Mesoclemmys tuberculata. The sequence goes on along the minus strand of ML675630.1, from coordinate 15,575,914 downwards.
AGCCCATTCAAATCCCAACAGGGTCTAAGCCCTTTTGTGCTGTCTAGGCAGAGAAATGGAGTTTTGTGGGTGTTTCAGACAAGACCTTTGCTCTGTATGGACATTAATGTGTCAATGGGCCTTTTCACTGTGGCTGGTGACTAGGGGCAATAACAAACATGGGGAGCAAAAGTTTCAACCAGCAGTAAACCCAGCCTTTCTTTGGGTGGGGGTAATTTGCATCAAAGCATGAACTTGAGCATTTTGGGGTCTCTACCGTCCTGATTTGCACCTGGTTGTAAAATCTGAACCTGGTTTTGTGGGTGCAAATAATGCCCTCTGAAAAAGAGGTGAGCAGCCCTTTGGGAAATGAGCCTCGACATGCAAGATTTTCCCCAGCATCCTTCCTTCCTGGTCTTCTCATGTTTGTCCCCCAGAAGGATTGTGGTTGATCCACCAGTGGGAGACACAAAGTTGGATCTTTATTTTCAGCCTTGTATGGTATTTGAAAGACTTTTCCCATAACCCAACCACCACCTGCTCACTTTGCGTGCACCCCCGTCAGCAATTCCGATTGCACGACAAATGAAAGCAGCAAAACGCTCTTTAACATTTCAAGCTCCTTAAAGAGCACACCACCACTTCCAAGGCAGGTGAGAGTTGCATCCGATGATTACCTGATGCTCCTCCTTCGCAATGACTTGTCTTCTCTGCCATTACCGTGTGCATCTCCCTTTTATCACCCTCCTTTCCTCAGCAACAAGCTATGAGGTCATAAACATGCAGGAGATAATGGTGTTTTGGAACATTTTTCAGTTCAGACATAATGACATTCAGATCAAGTTAGTGACAATAGCAAGAGCATCATCACAAAGATAGAGACCCCATTTGGTTTCACCTGGCCTTGCTGGCTTCTTGGGCCTTTTTTATGGGCATTTTGTTTCTTGCAAGTATTGTCTAAAAAACCCATAGGGGGCATTTTTCAGCAAATATCTGAAAAGCCTCAACTTCCTTGTCATTTTTAGGGCACCTATCCGTGTCATTCCAGATGTGCCAGTGCCTGGCCATCGGTCCCACTTCACCAGCCAGTCTGGAATAAACTGGGTAGAGTCATCATGGTAACAGCTGGCAACACAAAAACCAGAAGCTGGGTGAAAACGCTGAGGAAAGGGGGACTGAAGATTCCAGCTTCAGCTACTACCCATTCTGCGGGAGGGTTGTCTGGTAATGAAACTGGGAAGCTGGCTGGCTGGGCTGTATTCCCAGCTCTACCACGGAGTTGCTATGCGACCTTATTTGTCATGTGTCCTCTTTGCGCTGGGTACTTTGTGAACAAACATGAAGATGAGCTTGTATTCTAAATGCGGTGTGAGCCTAAAAACGTAAGCCTGTATTGCTTGGCTACATGAGTCATTGTAAGCTTCTGGAATGGGGGAAGCCAATGATGTCAGTGGGTGAGAGAGATACCAGGGCACATTAGTAAAGACACAAGGAAGACGAATATGAATGTATTCTATATAAAGGTGACGTTAAATAAATATGGATATTGCTACCTCAGTACAAGGAAGCCAGGGTGGGAATTAAACAGGGTTGGGTTAAATAGGGTGGGAATTTAACATTTGAAGTAGAAAGGGGAATAAACCCACTTAGTTTGAAAGACTAGCTACAGCTAAAATTTTGCCTACCATGGGATAGGTTGGTTCAGGAGACTGGTAATGGGATATGTATGTGTTGTTCCAGTAGGCGCTGGACTAGGCACTGTATGGACAAATAACACAGATTGTCGTTGCCAATAGAGCTCCCCATGTAGAGCCTTTTTCCTTACAGCTTTAGGTAGACAGAGGGGCTGTTAATCCCACTGGACCCTGTTCAAAGAAGTGCTATCATCCCACCCGTTTAAAAGGAAAATCCAGGGCGGTTGTCTCAATCTGACAGCCTGTGACTCGATCCCAGTGACGCACCTGCCTGGGGCCAAGCCTTGTGCGTATCTGGAAATCTTGAGAAGCTGAGGTTTGGACGTGACCCGCAGGAAACGGAACCCCTCTGCGGACAGTGTGCTGGTCTGGGTGGTTCTTTGAGATGACAGGAGAGAGGCAGGGCTCGCATTGTGCAAGGTCCTGTGCGGGTTTTTCTTTCGCAGGCTGTGAGATGTTCCAGATGTGCATTTATCCCACTGCTCACAGGGGGAGAGCAAAGGAAGGCCACTGGAACAGCACAGCGTTACCCTCTCTCTCTTTGTCTGCCTCCTGGCTCCTGAGCCAGACGCGAGAGGAAGGCTCAGCACGTTATGCAATGCTCCCTGGAGCCCTGGAATCCAAACAGCTGGCTCATCCGGAGCATGTAACCTTCTCACTGACGCCAGTCAGGTGAAGCTGTAAATCAGACGCCTGCTGGCCAGGAGCAGCCCAAGTTGTCCAGCTGTGAGGCGTGTCCTCGGGAGAAGAACGTGCTGTCAAGATGGAACTCTCATTCCTTGTGAAAGTGTCGCTGTGACGAGGAGAACTCCCAGCTGTCTGTCTTGGTCCTTCCAGAGGCTGGGCGAGCGCAGCACGTGCAGCGTCTGCTCAGCCATAAAACTGTCTCTCTTTTCAAGCGGTGGTGTACGGTTGCTCTGTGCAGTGTGCCCGTTTAGCAAAATAAGTCACTGCCTGGCAAAACTCTCCCTGCAGGAATGCATCTGCCTCACTGTGCTGCAGCCCTGGCATCAACCCAATCCGGTTCCCCATGAGGAACTGCAAACACATCGCCCCCTTCTGTCCTTCAAATGGCTCCACTGCTTGCCTTGTCCTTTCCAGCATCTGCTCCACATCACCTTCCTTGTTCTGCAGGTCCCCTGTGGACTTGCTCCATCTCACCCTCCAAATGGCTTCATCCCCTACTCCCCTTCCTAGTATAAACAATAACTAATAGGCTTCAGGGCAAAGCACAAACATCCACATTCAGGAGCAAGCCTGGGGCCAAGATATGTGTGTAATGAGCCCCCTGGGGGAGGGGGGAGGATCATGGGATGGAGCCCAGGACCTCGGGATCCAAAAGCATCAGCATCTATGTTTACTCTAAAAGAGCAGCACCGTTAACTCAGAGTCAATAGCAGACTCATAACCTCTATCCAGGGTCTAGCCATCAGATGATGACAGAATCATGCTGCCTTAGCAAGGGTTACACTTTCCCCAAGGCCAGGGAAGTTCATCCCTGTGGTGTATTGAAAACTGTGTTAAAATTATAAGCCATCACTTTACATTCTCAGGGGTCTTCCTGGTCCTGCTTGCAGGCTAAGTGGCTCTGTAGGGAAGCATGTGGTCTGGGTCTTCAGGGATCAGTCTGTAGACAGTTAGGCTACAGTAAGGTGGGGTGAGTTGTGCCTCTTTGCCTTAGGGAGCAGCCTGCTTTGTCTCCCTCTGGTTTTGGTTCTTGTGAGTTTGGGATTTGGGTTCTAAGAAATAAAGTCGTGTTACCTTGCAACCTTCCAGCAAGAAGATTTTATGGTTTTTATCTAACTTCGCTGTGTGTGTGCTGGGAACACAACAATCCCTAGTGTTGGAGACCCACAGCAGTTCACATCAGAAACAGAGCCAACACTAAGCGAACTGCAGCAGTTAGTATGGCTTCAGCCAGTCCCTTCTTCTTTATGAGTGGGTTGCCCTCACCTCTACATTGCCGATCCCCTTGCTGCCACCTGCTTGCAACCACCAGCCTCCCTCCCTCTGACTGAAGCTCTTTGGCCATTGTTTCCTCCCCTTCGAGGGCCCCAGTGCACATCTCCAAGCAGGGGGGAATCAACCTCTGCTACACTTCGTTTGTGCCAGGTTGAGATGGGACCATCAACAGGCATCCAAATCACCATTTGCATCAGGCCTAGTGGGTGGGTGTGGCTCAGGGAGGGCAGAGGCTTAGGGTGGGTCTCTGTTGTTGGAAAGGCTTTGGCTTCACAGGTACATTTATCGAGCTCCTAACACACTCCCAAGAGGAAAGGACAAGGGAAGCGATTGTCCGAATATTTGCCGAAGTTTAGGTCTGATAAGTGGTGTTGACTTTACAAAGGCTCCTTCCCGGCTTTATGGCCTATGCACTTTCAAAGCCAATATAACAATAATAGGCGGAGTAGGTCATGCTGGAGAGGAAGTGGGGGAACGCCAACCAAACCCACCGTTATCTTTGCGTTTGCTGGATTATTTCTCTGAGTTTAACTCTTTGTTAAGCACCCCAGGCTCACCTCAACGCCTTATGCTCTCTATCACCCCCTTCACGAGCAGCGTCATGTGTGGTTTCTTCTATTTTGAAGTGGAGGGGACGACATAGCTGGCTTGCCTGGAGGAAGGCTAGCAGTTGACACCACTACTCGCTTCCCCCGCTGTTTCCTTAGGGCTTGAAATTGAGATGGAAAATTGAGACTGAATATGAGGAGAGTTTCCGGACCGTGAGATCTATTGCTCTGTGGGTAGGTGTCCCCTCCATTGCTTGTGGTATTTAAAACCAAACTGGACAAAACACGAGGGGCCAGATCCCCCAGATTGAGTAAGCCAGCTTGGCTCTTGAGTTGCATCAACCAAGGATCCAGCCCTAGAAATGGACAGAAGCGCCCTGTATCGGCGGAGAGATGGTCCGCACAGTCTCACATGTCCTTACTTACCTCTAGTTTATGTTGCTCTGTGGTCCAAGGCAACTGAAGGGATGCTAAATCAAGGCTTGGGGCCAGTGCAGTTGGTATCAGTGTAATTCCATTGAAATCAGTGGAGAGGCACCAGTTCACAGCAGCTGAGGGTCTGGCCTTTGGTGTTCTTACTTGCAGTGTTGCTGCATAGTGCGCCCTTCTTTGTAGCAGTTGGGTACATGGGGCCAAGCTTGTCGGCAGTGACTAGGGATTTCAGGTGCCTGAGTTTTTGCGTGCCTAGTTTGAGACACCTTAAATAGAATGATAATAACAGGGCCTAACGCTTTCGTAGCATTTTCATCAGTAGATCTCAAAGCCCTTCACAAACGAGGTCAGTATTGTTATCGTTATCTGCATTTTACAGAGGGGGAAAGAAGGGGCTTGATGTTTCCAAGGTGGGTGCTCTGCACTTTCTGAAAACCATGGCCCTTCAAGATGTCTCAAACTGGGCACCACAACGATCTAGGCATCTAAATCTCTGGTCGCTTTGGAACACAGGGTCTCAAAGTGGCATCTGTGGCTGACTTTCTAGGGGAGAAGAATCTGCAAAAAGTCTCAATTTCCCCCCTTTAATCAGCAATCCTGAGAAAAATTAACCTTTCTGTAAATGCATTTGCTTGGAGGGGATGTAGATGTGGAGGAAGGTGGGAAGACTGGGAGTTTTAAATAGAAATAGAAAAGGGTTTGACATCCTCCGGAAGTTGAAGAACAGCTGCTCTAGCATCGAGCAGGGGAAAACATCCGAGGACATACACAATAAACAATGCATAAACTCTGGGCTTTCCTCTCTGCTAGCTCGGCAGTTTGGCCATGATTCAAGAAAGCATCCCTTTTTAGGATGGCATTTTAGGACTTTCTTAAATGCTTCTAGGTTCAGAAAGCATTTAAGCCTGTGCTTAACTTTAAGCATATGCATAAGTGCTGTTCTGACCTGAGGCCTTCTGTCTTCTGCTCCTTGCATGTGTATGTCTATTTATATTAGTTACAAGCCCCTGTTATGACAAACATTTCCATGGATCAGTTTAAGTGCCCTGTTTCAAAGTAAAGCAGATAGGGATATTTACTGTAAACATCCCTGCTACTCTAAGGGCCTGGCATGTTTGAGGTTGCAGGGCTGCCCACGTGCCGGTATCGCTATAAGAGGAAGCTGGCTGCCAAAACCATGGAGCGCTGTTGATATTCAGGTGTACGTGCTATCGGCCTGTGCCTCTCAGCACTGGACACTGGGTAATTTAGTAAACTGTGAGCGTGCGGCGTAAAGACATCAGACGCATCTTACCACAACTGCCTCAGATGCTCTCGACAATCTGTGCCAAGCAAGGACTTGTCCAGCGTAACTTCTCTCCATGAGGCCGAGAGGGTTTGACCTGATCCTTGCCTCGCTTGGCCAGTGCAGGTTGTGACCTGTTAGCCGAATCTGCTTACAAGGTCAGCTGTAAAGACAAAAGCAGCCCCTAGGAATCTCTATTCAGCCTTACGTTGCACAGCAAATCTGTGGCAGAGCTGCAAAAGGTACTTGGGTTTCTTGATGACCAGCTCACAGCTGCAGCTGCGCGAGGGGCTGGATTCTCCACTGCTGCGCACCCATCCTGATTCGATAACGTTTTCTATCCACTTTTCACAGGGATACATAATGACACAAGACATAAAGCCCTGGAGAATGAATCCCCACATCTCTTGTATTAAACATCACTTCTACATCTGTGTGTGGTTAATGCTGAAGGTATATGGGAGAGGGGTGGAAATGGAACCCTAGGATGAATGTTGTCCTGGTCCTGAATTGTTGGATGACCTTAGACAAGTCATTTAATCACACTGCCTTGGTTTCCCCTATCTGTACAATGGGGCTGAGAAGTCTTTTTTGTTCTGTGTTTGTACAGCACCTAGCACAATGGGGTCCTGGCCCATGACTGGGGTTCCTAGCAGTTACGATAATAAAAATAAATAGTAACTCCCTAGCCGTGAGGTTCTGAGGCGAGAGGGTTGAATGGCTGTAGAGCATGTTGACATTTGGGGGGGTTCCAAACACAAGAAAAGCAATGATATATTATTTCTATAGCTAATATTCAGGATAATCATTCATTACTGCAAGAGGCAAACATTCCTCAGAAATAGATACTCCCGCATGGGGGTGGTGCTCACAATCTGGCTGCCTGAACTGGCTCCTTCAGAAATTGGCTCATTAGGGCCCGTCTTGCTGCTTCGGGGAGCAATTTGTTGCTCCTCTTGGAGATTGTGAAAAGTGCCTTTTTAGCAGGTACTTATTGAAACCAAGTTTCTCGCTTTCTTTCTCCCAGGCAGATTGGCTGGGGTAACCCATGGGGAGCTGATTTCCTTTCCAACAATGCCTTGGGCGGGGAGGAGGACAGTTGCCACCGGGAGAAATCAACTTGCTTCTTGCTGGGCTCCCCCTGCGTGCTTAACAAGGCACCTGTTAGGCTGTGCAGTGAAATTCCAAGTCTTCAATTCATTGTGCCTGCAGCCGGGGCCAGCCCTCACCTGTGACACAGACAAGCCCACAGTGTGGGAACTCTCCACCCCCTTGACTTACAGCCATACATTATATCTATCCTGGGGCTTGGCCCAGTCGCTCAGGTTAATGAATTATATGAGAAGGGGCAAATGGAGGGGGGGAGAGCAAGAAGCTGGTTTCAGAAGTCAAGTATGCAGAGGCCTTTAACAAATTTTATGATCTGTCTCTTATCAGCAGCCCCATCTGACTAGATATTGCCTAACCTGTGCTCAGCTCTGTGGGAACCTGGCAAGAAAAATCCACCTGCTTAACCCTTTGAAGCCCGGTCAGGGGTGGGGAAGTGGGGTTTGGCCTGATGACCCCTGAGACTGGCTGGTACACAAAGGTGGACTTGCAGCCAGCCTGCAAGCAGGGACAAAGGCGAAGGCCATGCACAGTTGCACACATCATCTGCACACCCAGTAGCTACAGCTGGCTGAGCAAATGAGGCTTTTGTGGGACTGCATTTTTATGGTGGCTGTGCACGCAAGGACACCCGTTTTTTGCACCTGGCCACCAGGGGCCCTCTAGCCAATCAGGCAGTGCAGACCTCGAACAGCTCCTGCACTCAGCGGGTGCTTTTTGGCTTGCAAAAGAAGTGGGTGCTAAGGGTGACAGCCTCAAAACGCCAACACCAGAGGGAACAGGCTCAAAAGTTTTCCAGCAGGGCTGTTGGTGAAAGATGCAGGATCCCGGCAAGTCCAAAGCAAATCCCACGTCGCTGATGCTATTTTTCACCAACTAAATATCAGCACGCTCAGTCAATGACATCTCTTTCTGGTGACATAGCTTTGCTCAAGACCAGAAGTCAGCCATAAGGACTGACTGGGGACTCGGCAACACCTAGCAGGCATAGGGAAATTCTAGCAAGAGCCATGAGGGTTAGTGGAACCTTTGGTCAGTGCCATGTGCATCTGAACCCTCTTGACTCCTAAAGGAACCCAAGCCTCCAAGCTGTGCCTGATTTGGAGTCAAAATCGTGCGAAACCTAGTGCAGTTCCACCTGAAACCATAAATAACCCAACTTCACTTGCAAGTCAACCCAGTTCCTGCAGCCTCCCTTCCTGGCCCTCCTCTCCCGTCAAAGGTCTGACTAGAGATGCTCTTACAGACCAAACTGAGTAGATGGATCCAGGCCCACACTGAATGGATCCATATCTGAATGTTCCCCAAAGTTTGGGGTGTTCAGATCTCGGTGTTTGGCTCCAGCCAGCTAGAAACATGACAGTAATTACCCAAGCTCCAGACCCTGCCGTGGTATGAGTCAACAATCAGTTGTATATAATGCAAGATTTGTTCGGGACTGCTCCAAAGCCCCGTGAAGTCCATGGATGTTGGCTCAAGCCCAGTGCATTTAACCGAGGCGTGCAATTCCACACATTGATCAAACTTGGAGAAGCTGCTTTGAAAGGCCACGTGGCTCATCAGGACCTACCCAACACGGAGGGGTGGACAAACAGAGGCAGGCAGCATTATCTCCAAGAGTTCCCTCAGCCACCAGCAGCTCCACCCAGTTCACAGCAGCAGGTGTTGCTAATTTATTATAATTGGCATGCTGCAAGACAGATCTCCGACTCACCAGTGGCAGGCAAGCAGAGGCAGCCTCAGCACGGTCCCAGTGCAATGATCAGCAGTTGGCTGGGCGGCATTGCTTAATGCCCCCATTTACCGCGGCTGCCTCATGGCTTCAAGCAGCCTGGAGGGGAGGACACGTCACTAGTTCACACCGGGAGCTTCTGAGGAGCCTGCCAGACCAGTGTGGGGCCTTAGAGATTCCTTGAGATCATTTCCTGCAGGGCCAGGCAATTACCTTCACACTGAGTCATCTCCACATGGCTCTCTCCCCTCTTCTCCAGGGCGGTGTGCTGAGTTCGTGAAAGCCCAGATTGAATTCGCCCCCTCCTTACTCCAGACAGACTCAGGGGAATTCCGTCGGTCTGATACAAGTGTTATGTGCCACCTGATGGACCGTCAGGACAGCACATGGCATATAGCAAACATCAGGGGTGAATGGCTGCCAAAAAAAAAAAGAGTTATGCCACGATCGATTCCCTTCTTCAACCCCGGTTCCTGTCTGAGATCAAGACCCCACTGTGCTGGGTGCCACACAGATATATCTCAAGGCCTGGTTTACACACAAAGTTGCACTGGTTTAAGCACAGGTGCAGCATTGCCCCCATTTAGTTAAACTGGTGCAGACTGGTGTGGTGCGCATTCTTATATCAGCTTAAATGTGGGCTACATCCATTTAGCTTGTGCCTGTTAGTTTAGATTTAAAATTCGTATTAAAGAGAATGTTTCAAAATGAGCAGGTACAGAGTCTAAACGAAAGAGCATTGAACATCCAGGCAGAAGGGACAGGTTATTATGGGGTACAGAGTTGGAAGAGGGCTAGGGAGTACAACAAAAGCATAACCTATGGTACACCTTTAGTTAAACCAGTGTGACTTGTGTATGTAGACAAGCACCAAGAGATAGTCCCTGACCTCAAGAGCTTACAGTCTTACACAGACAAACAAAATATTATCCCCCCTTTTTTAATTTGATGGGGAATTTAGGCTCAGAGAGATTACATGACTTTCCCAAGGAATCTATAACAGTGCTGGGAACTGAACCCAGAACTTTCTATCCTACCCTATCCGCTTATCTTCATGAGCAAATTGGCAGATGTTTTGTTAAGCAACGAACTGGTTAAAACAGTGACACTTTAAATGTTATTCATTAGGCTTCAGAGTTAACAACACAGTGCTAGGAAGCGGGGGCAGACCCCATCTCTCAGCCCTTTTCTGCTAGCCCATTCTAATCCACCTGCAATGATCTGCCTGCTCGGGGGCTGGTTTTCGGGCTGTTTTCTTATGGAATGGAATAAGTTGCATGCACGTGTGGGCTGCCCCTGTGTTCCAACCACTCAGCCTACGTTCCCTTCTGCTCCACAGGCTGGGCTGTCCTTCCTTTTCAGATGCGTGTGTGGTGTTGCCTTTGGCACACGGGGCTGTGCTCCTGCGACTCTGGCTTAGCATACAGAATACCTCAACTCGATATCAATCTAGTCTGGAAAAAAAATAAGAAAAGCCCAAACTGCACAGCTGAAAAAATAGTGCAGGCACCAACAACGGCCAAGATCAACCGCGGGGATGGGCTATCCTGCTCCTTACTGTGTCAAATAATGCAGGGGAGGGCGGGGGGGGGGGCTGGATTCCATTAGCCTGCTGCTAGTGAACCATGAAAATAATAATGCAAGAGAAGCCAACTTGGTACTAGCCATAAAGCATGGCTCAGTCATTGATGCTTGGGAGTTGGCATGGGGGGGGCGGAGGAGAGGAGAATATTAACTATTTGAGTTCCTTGCAGATAATTTGCAGCCTATGCTCCAGCTTTCAAAGGGTTAATGATCTACTACTTCTACTAACTGAAGTGGCTTAGGGTCCTTGCAAGACTGGAATAGTTCTCATGGCAAAAACTGGTTGTCTTTCTAAAAGATCTGTTCTAGCTGAGCTCTAAGTCATTCAGTTAGATGCTGGAATTACTGGGTGAAAGCTGTGGGCCTGTGTTATGCTAGAGGTCAGAGGAGATGATCTCAAGAGCTGTAGGGCTTGATTTTTGCATTACTTATCCTGCATTCCTAAAGCAAATGGATGTTTGGACTGCACAAGGGGGACCTGACCCGGTCCTTAAAGTGGGTGCTTAGAGTCACCCCCTTGCACCATTAGTGTGATGCCTTGTATGAAGGGCCAGGTTTATGCAAGTGCCTTTATTTTTATTTGCAGGTGCGATTTGTGTTTGCACAACTTGGGCCCATAATTAGACAAGAGCACAAGAGATGTGAGATCATTGAAGGGGGATCTACAGGAATCATTTTTCCCACTAGTGGGGAGCAGCAACTCAACTGTTTAATGGGGGGGCCATGCTGCCAGGGGAGTGTGATTGTAGCATGGGTAGGCCATATCCCAGTTAGCTTTAATCTAGCTAGCACAGGTAACAATAGCAGCTAGATGTAGTGGCATGGGCGTCAGCACAGGCTAACAGCCAGAACATGTACCCAGGGACCCTGCTTTGTGACCTTGGGCAAGTTACTTCATTGCTCTGTGCCTCAGTTTCCCCAAATGTAAAATGGGGATAATGACACAGCTCTCCTATGTGAAACACTTTGAGATCTACTGATATGTACTATCTAAGAGCTCAGTGTTGTTATTGTTATATGTCAGTATCCACACATTAAACTGACAAATGAAAGCGAGGACTCCTCTTATTCTGGCAATCAGAGAGCCTGCATGATCTAGCAACTGTCTGCTATAAATCAGAAACATTTGGCATATTTGTATGGCAACTTATGGAAAACAGCAGCTCCTCCTTTGCTGCTACTTTTTTCCCAGTAAGAACCTTTCAGGGCATCATTGTTTAGGACTTGAGAAGGAATTTGTCTGTCAATTTTCTCCAAGTCCCAGTGCCAGGAAAATACAGTACAGGTGCCAAAGAGTCATCTGGATAAAACAAGGATTCCCCAGCATCTCATGCTCTGCCCTATTTCCCAGCAATTCACTCCTGGTTTCTACCCTCCATGCCCTGCCCGCCAATCCAAATCCCTTCCATTTCAATCTCTTCATTGGCATGGCAAGGCTTGCAAATGTCACCAAAGTTAGTACATCAAAGATCTCCCAGTAGGAGCAGGCATTTCTCTGCACCATTAGTTCCTAAGGACTTGTCAATTGCACAGACCAGCTGAACATTGAGTTTTAATGTCCTTGTTAAATAACAATGAGTAACCAAAAAGAAGTGATGATGGCCGTCTGGCTTCAGAGCTGAAGGAAAAGCTTATTGTCCTCAGAACCTCAGGGCAGCTGGATCAGAGGATTGCTGCATTTGGGAAGAGAGGTTAAAAACAAACCCTCTAGGCCTTGTGAGCACGGGGGTGAGTCCCACTTATTATTTGTATTATGCCGCTCGTAGAAGTTCTACCTAACAGTGGGGCCCCACTGTGCTAGGTGCTGCACATACATAGTGAGAGACAGACCCTGCCCTGAAGAATTACACTCTAGAGAGACAAGACAGGCCAAGGAAGGATATTATCATTTTATTAATGGGAAATTGAGATTCAGTGACTCCTCCAAGGTCACACAGTGAGCACAAATGTGACAGAGATAAGAATTCAACCCAGCCCTGCCGAGGCCCTGTCCAGTGACTTAACCACAGAGGACTGACAGTCCTCAGCAATGCAACCTTGATATTCCAGCAGCTGGCAATCGCTCTGATTGTCCATGGCTAGAATGGGGGCAAATGCCCAGTGTAAGACAAGGCCTACATTTCCATCCGCTTTCTCCTGTGGATTCAAACGGATATAGCTGTGTCCTGTGTAAATAGCTACCACATTCCAACCCAGAGGTGTCTGCCTTTCATTGGTGGGTGGAGCAGTGCCTGTGTATATATTCTGTATATGCAGCTTTTCCAGTGTGTGTGGCAGTTCAGGATCCTTTAGGATGAAAGGTGCTCTAGAACCAAGTTATTTCTGTTTAGCCAATGGTGCCCCAAAGTATGCTAAATCTTCTCAACGAGACAGATTCCCTGCTCCCAGGCGTTTACAGTCTAAATAGACGCAGCAGACTGAAGGTAGCCAATCTGACTAACAGAGGTTAAGAACCTTTCCCTGGGGGCAATTTATCCCATGACTGCTTACCGCAGGGTTTCTTGTACCTTTCTCTGAAGCATCTTGGTCCACAAACAGGCTCCTGGACTAGATGGGACCATGGGCGGAGCTTCTGGTGTTTCTAGGAGAAACATATGAGCAAAATGACTGAGGTGACGCTTAGCATGTGTTTTGTCAGTTCCGTGATTTTTTCCCCTCGCCACTGCTCTGGAAGTTGTTACTTGCTCTTAGTGATTATTGTTGTTGCCAATGATTCCTCTGAAGTCGAGAGAAATATCCAGGGCTTGTCAGTCCGTGGAGTTATTCAGGAATTAGCATAATCCACTTTGGAAGTAGAGTTTAACGAGCTAAACCAGAACAAGGCACTCTCATTCCAGAATTAGGCTATGTCTACACTACAGATCTTACAGCAGCACAGCTGTACTACTGCAGCTGTGCCACTGAGAGATCTCCCGTGTGGCCACTCTATGAATGAGTGGCGATAGCTATGTCAGCAGGAGAGCATCTCCCACCAACACAGCGCTGTCTGCATGGGAGCTTTTGTCAGTAAAACTTACATTGGTCGGGGGGGAGGGGTGCTTTTTTCACACTGCTGACAGACAAAAGTTTTGCCAACAAAAGTGCTAGTGTAGACATAGCCTAAGCGTGTCCATGCCTGGAGTTATTCCAGATTGCCTATTCCCCTTTACATTCACACCCTCCCTTATTCTGGAATCACTGTCATGTGTCGACAAGCCCTCAGGCTGACAAAGGGCATCTGCCGAGTAACATCCTCTCAGGTTCTGACTCCTGCTTCCTTTCAGACCTGGCAAACACAGAATGGGCCATGAGATAATCAGAAAATAGAAGCTAACCCCATAAAGAGAAGGTTTGCGCAAGAGAAGGTTTGCGCAGTCTTGTAGAGAAGCTGTAGGACAAGAGACATCCCCAGTCCAGTTCAGGTGCCAATGGTGGGAAGGAAATAGGAGTCTTTACTGTCATTGTTTCAAGGCTTAATCGGGGACTCGGGTATTAGCATCACAGCACTAAAGGCACAGATGGGTTGGAGGGGCCTCGGCTGCGTTCCCACTTGCTGGCAACTGGCTGTTAAAATTGTTTCACGCCCTCCTGTTATCAGGCTTGTCGGACTTCTGCAGTTGGGACAGATTTGTGCTCTCTTTGCAGGCTTGGACCGAAGGCAATATCAATAGAACCAGAGAAGCGAACATCCCTAGTGTCCTGCCCCCGCTGCCTCGGGTCAGCAGGATTGTGTATTTCCAGACGACCTGTTTTCCAGATCCCTTGGCATCGTTCCACTGACTCCCTGTGCATGCGTCATCACTTTACAGGGTTGCCAGGAGTCCCCCACTTCCCTCTCCATGCGCGCACACACACACACACACACACTTCATGTATTTATGTATTTGCTTCTCACACGTAGCATTCTCATCATTTTTAACTCTGAAGCCTCAGTTAATGAGGTCTCAAAACAGCAGCTCCAGGAGGCAGGTTGGCAGCATCACCCCCCCATTTTAGAGATGGGGAAACCAAGGCACCAAGACAGGACATGACAGACCTGGATTTAGATGCCAGGTCTCCTGGCTCTCACACGTGCTTTAGGGTACATCTACACTGCAGCTGGGGGTGTGCTTCCCAGTGTCACCAGACAGACACTTGCCGGCTCTGCCCAAGCTACTGTGCTAAAAATAGCAAAGAGGCTGAAGCAATGTGGGCTAGCTACCCGAGTACAAAGCCACCTGAACCCCTTGGGTCCATACTCAAGTAGCTAGCCCGAGCTGCCACCTGTGGCACCGTGGCCATGCTGCTATTTTTAGCATGCTAACTCGAGCAGAGCTAATACGTGTCTGTCTACCTGAGCTGGGAAGAACGGCCCCACGGCTGGGCAGACATGGCCTTCAGCAGCTCACTGCAGGCCTCTTCTGCGCTCGGCTGCTCCCGCAGTGCCATTTCAGGGACACGCCGTGACGTGTTCTCTGGAAGTGCGTCTGCAAAGCAGGCAATCACATGCAAGGTGGGTGTTTTTCAGGCTATTTTCATTCTCTCTCTTCCTTTGTTCCCCCACCCCCACATCCCACCCCCACAAAAGGGAAAGACGCTGGATCACAAAAACTCTGCCTTTCTCCTCTGGGCTCTGGTGCGAAGATGCAATGGGGCTCTCGCGCCTTGTTAGGCCAGTGAGAAATTTCACCCCATGTGTTTTCCTGTAATCGGCTGAGAGATGCTGATCAAGCCGTCTGGCTCCTGCTGTTTGTTGCCCACCTACCGCTGCCTTTGGGTTGGTTTCAGGAAGCCTGTCAGGAACCAGAGGCACATAGGGGCCCTTAGAGAGTGTCAGGAAAGGATTGAGGCCTGGTCTACATCTGCAACTTGGGTTGACCTAACTCTATGGCTCCGGGAGTGTGAAAAATTCACACCCCGCGAGACATAGCTAAGCCAACTGAATCCCTAGTGTAGACACCGTTAGGAGAATTCTTCCATCAGTTAAGCTGCCGTCTCATGAGGGGATGGATTTACCACAGCACTTCTGTCACCACACTACAACCAGGCTGCTCTAGGGCTTGGCTTGCAGACGTAGCCCGAGCCATGTCCCAGGGTTAGGTAAGGAAGGCCCTGTATTTCTGGCCAAAAGGGTGGTGTTTTTATGGCAGAAGCCTAGAACATGGCCAGCTGAGGTGGCTTCAGATGCGTTAGCCTTCGTCTTAACAGGGCATTTCAATCACGTCAAGCTAACACACCTAGAAACACACCCTATTTGTCCCTCAAGGCACAGCCTCAATGGCCTGGCCCTAAAAAGTGCTGAGCGCTCTCAGCTTTTATGGATTTCACAGCAAGCTGGGAAAGCCGGCCCGCGCCTCTCGGGACCGGCCCTCGGTGAGCCAGGCGCAGAATCGCAAAGGGAGAGCGTGGATTCAGCCCACAGCGGCAGCTAACTACTGGTTCCTATCTGTCTCTCCATGCCAGTCAGTGCCCCTCATTTCGTGGGTGAGGCCTGAAAAGACCATCCGTCGCCCGCTGCCGGGAGGGCTCTAGCTGGGTGGATCCTGTTGTGGCTGGAGGGAGAGGGGAGTGAGGCTGGCTGTTTCCATGCTTGGCCGACCTAGAGGAGGCTCAGCTCGTCCACCGAGAAGCCCTGCCGCCCAACTCTCTCCATCTGGCTGGGCCTGATCCGGCTGATTTCTTCACGTGACAGGTGCCCTTCCTGGAGGTGCGTGAGAAGAAGCGTATTGGACTCAGAAGCTGCTGTTCCTTTGCCCCTGCCGAGGATGTTAGGTCCAGGGAACAATCTTCAGCCCTGCTGCCTTGGGCCTCTAAATCTCCTCCAGTTGTTTGTAAGAGGAGGAATGGCATAGGTGGCTAGGAGGAGGGAGATTCTGCCCCATACCCACTCCCTGGACACTGGATAGCACCCACAGAATAGCTGGTGTCTCTCTTGCTGTTATTCTCCTCAATGTGTTTTTATTTCTTAGCCTTCCTGTTCATTAACAATACCTAGGACCTCAGGGGTGCCAATGTAAGGACATAGGCAGAGCGGTAGATAGGCGGTTTTTTCGGCAGGATGCCCTCAAGTGCTTCAGAATAGACAGACGCAGAAATAAAGCAGGTGGTTCTTTTTTATTGCTTGTATCGCAATAGTGAGGCTCTCCCCAGCTCTGGGGCACCGGGCACTGCACAACCGCAAAGCTGGAGACAATTTCTCCCTTGAACAGCTCATGCACTAAATGGGCCAGACAGACAGAGCGAGGCCATGCCTACACGACGGGCATTGCAATGGTACAGCTGCGATGCCGGAGCTATGCTGCTGTAGTGTAGACGTTCTCTAGAGCGACAGGAGGGGCTTTTCCATTGCTGTAGGAGCTCTGGCTCCCTGAGTGAGGATAGCTAGGCTTTCTGTCGACCTTGCTGCATCTATACTGGGGGTTAGGCTGGCATAGAGCCACTCATCTCTGAGCGCTGCAGCTAACTTTTAAGTATAGACCAGGCCTTAGTATTATTCTGATCTCCACGTAACAGATGGGAAGCCGAGGCACAGAGGGATTTAAATGACTTGCCCAAGTCACACAGGGAGTCTGTGGCAGAGCCAGGAGGAGCTGAACTCAGAGCCTCTAGCCCCAATGCCTCTGTATATCTTCTGCATGGGGTTTGTCTTCTGAGTCACACTGATCTCTAATCCCACTCTCCAGCCAGCTAGATGCATACCAATAACGACCCTGTCTCCAGACCATCTATGCAGCGCCATGGCTCCTTCCCGCTGTAGTCAACAATCGAATATGAAGTGTAGGACTCTAGTCTTATGGCACAAAGCCTGTTCCAAAGTCCATTAAAGATCTCTGGCTTCTGCAAGGGATTTCTCTTGGGTTTGTTTGGCTGGGATACTAAGCCTCCCCACCACCAAAGCAATGCAGAGATAAAAGCAATGCCAGGGAGTTTCGGAGCTTTGGAAGATGGCTAAAATATGAAGGACAGGCCCTCAAGACTTTTCACAGCACGCCCCTTTTTCCTGTGATAATGCCACCATACATTTCCGATCTCAGAGATCCCAAAGCGCTTTACAGGCTGTACATATCAATGCCTTTGCTACTGAGAAGCAAACACCTCTGAGGTGGAATATAGCTGCTATTTAATAGCACAAACGTGAAGAAAAACCTGGTGTCCTACTGAAACTTCATGGGGAATTTAAGGAGACAGAAAGTAATTAGCCAAGTTGAAATTCGGCCAGAACATTGCATTAAAGTCCCTCTTGCAACAACAACAAAAAAGTGCCATGGGATCTTAAATGACTAGGAGTGGTCAGGGCTTTGCCTATAGAATCATAGAAGATGAGGGTTAGAAGGGACCTCAGGAGGTATCTAGTCCAACCCCCTGCTCAAAGCAGGACTAACCCCAACCCCCTAATCACTGTTGTTGCCCTCCCTTGGACTCTCTTTAATTCTCTTGTGAAAGTTGGCATCTACCCCAAAGCCGATCTCCTTTAATTCATTAATTAAAACCAAGGGGTTTGTATATCTGCGACTATGGAGCCAGTGATGGTGCAAGGTGCCACAGTCTCCAAAGTGCATGGCCAAGGCCTCTGTCTGCTCACCAGTACAAGCATCCCCGACGTGGCCTAACGAATGTGCCTCAAGCGTTAGGTGCAGCTTTAGCAGGGGAGGGGGGAGCATCGTCTTCATGATCCATCCAGCTGAGCCAGCCAACGCAGGGGCCAGTTAGTGTCACATCAAATGGTATTTTCTGTGCTGTGGACACTTCTACCCGCTTCCTCTGCCCCCAGACTCAGTTTCCACTGGCCAGTACCATCTACCAGAGTGTTACAACCATCCGGCCCTGCTGCCAGTGGGAGCATTCAAGCAGGTGAGCAGAAGGAGAAGGCTCCATAGCCCATCCTCAACCCCCATGAGCCATCCAGTCCCTCCCCTGCCACCCTCAGAGAGAATTTTCTTGGGATCAGAAAAATGTTCTGTCCAAAACAAGGCTGCGCTGTGCATGCAAAACACAGTCAAGGGGACTGGAGAATTAGGGTTTAAAACACGCCAGGATGCAAAGCAGAATGTTGCTGCAGCTGCTTGCGTGTGTACACCCCGAGTGTGTACACTCAGAGTGTGTACACCCAGAGTGTGTACACCCAGAGTGTGTACCAGAGGGTGTACATCCATGTATAAACCCAGAGTGTGTACCAGAGGGTGTACACCCAGAGTGTGTACCAGAGTGTGTACATCCACGTGTATACCCCGAGTGTGTACCAGAGTGTGTACATCCGTGTGTACACCCAGAGTGTGTACCAGAGTGTGTACATCCACGTGTACACCCAGAGTGTGTACATCCGTGCAGGGAGAAAAGGAGTGTGAGCTAAGCCAGGGTCAAATCCTAGTGCAGACAAGGGCGTCTGTAGTTTTCACAGCTGTTAAGTTTTCACAGCTGTTAACGGGACAAGGCAAACAGTAAGGGGGGAGCTGGGTTAGAGTGAATTAGCTAACCCGTGATAAGAACCATTTCACCATGTGTCCTACTGAAGACAAGGCCGCAGCAAGCAAAGGGATGCAGGCAAGGGGGCTGGAAGCAGGGTGACCAGATGTCCCAATTTTATAGGGACAGTCCCGATATTCAGGGCTTTTTCTTACATGGACGCCTATTACCCTCCATCCCCATCCCGTTTTTCACCCTTGCAGTCTGGTCACCCTAGCCGAAGGCATACAGGACGCCTGGGGAATGCAGATCAGATCAGAGGGGCAAGGCCGGCAGAGTCCATGGAATTGTGGAGTCAGATACACACACCCTAGCGCGCTGGTCTGATGGCGCAGTGTCTGACTGGGAAGAGAAAACCGGAGTCCTTGTGGGCCTGCTCCTGGAACCACTCATTACAGGTGCTGCTCAGTCCCAGGTCTGGGTCGCTTGGCCCCAAGGATGTACCCGGGACAGCGTGTACCCTTTGCCACTGGAAACCCGGCAACCTGCAAACAAGGACAGGGTGTACGGCACAGCGAGTGGGGTATCTGCAAGGCTTCACTGAAGGCAGCAGCCTGACATGAGAGCCGCATATTACTGTGGGGCTGCTCAGAGCATCTGTCTGTGCAAAAATTGTATCTCGACATGACTGCGGGGAGAGGGGAGAGAAAGAGAGAGGAAGAAATCTCATCTAAACAACCCCATGGACTTCATAAAGAGACCAGAGGAGGAAAGGTTGGTCCCATGTTGTGGGTCGGCCTTCTGGCCAGATATTAGCAGTCCTCTGCCCCCAAAGGGGGGCTGTAAGTAAACTAGAATGACAAGTGTCAACAGCAATTAATGTTTCACACTTGGCATAAGAGGGCGATAAACATTCACAGGTAAGCAAGAAAGGCTGGACTGCCTGGGAAAGGGTGCCAGACAGGGCGGAGGGCAGGAAACAGAATAATGGGCCCTAAGTGCCATCGCTTTGTCAAGTGAAGTTCGCAGCTTAGTGGGAAAGATGCACCATCCAGGGCATTTTCTTGTCTCCCCATTGTTGTTTGCAGTCACTTACTGGAGAGGATCTAAGCATTAGGGCTGTGCTCCGTGCCATGCAAGGCTGCGCCTGCTCCAGGAAAGCTGTGGTACAGACTAGTGGATTTAGTTAAACCAGTGCAAAGGGCAGTGTGAATGACCTTACCTCCATCTAAGCCTGGTGCAGGTCGATTTAGCTGAAGTTGACTGGGAGCAGGTTTAAACCAAACTAAAAGGAGCCAGTCTTAAAAGAAGGAGAGTGTGTAAACAGGCTCTTGCACCAGTTTAACCGAACTGGTTAAAAAAAAATCAATTTAATTTCCTTGTGTCGACCAGGCTGTAGTAATCTACAAGTGCAAGATACACTGGAATTTGATCTGAACTGTTGGGCTAAAATCTCATCTCTTGCAAACAGTGCCAGGCAAGAGGAAAGGTGATGCAGTGGTCCGGGTGCCAGTCTGGGACACGGTGGATGCCATTTCAAGTCCCTGATCAGCTGCAGACTTCCAGCGTGACCTGGGGCAAGTGCCACTATGCCCTGGGTCCCCATCTGTGAAACGGGGGTGACAGCGCTGCCCTGCCTCACAAGGTGCTGGAAGGTTAAATCTATCAATAACCAAGGTGCTCCGATGTTGTGGTAATGGGGGCCATAAGTACCTAAAGCAGGCAGGGGATCTTGAATGTTCATAATTTGTCAGCAAATTGATGTTGCATCTTCCTCCAAGAGATGGCTGTGCCTAGCTCTCAGCTGGGGCCCTGCATCAGCAATCCTGATGGGAATCAAAGATGCTGAGCCCTTCACAGGATTAGAACCATAGAAATGTAGGGCTGGGTAGAGGGGTCCTCCAGGGATCACCTAGCCCATCTCCCAGTGCTGAGGCAGAATCAAGTAAACCTAGAGACCTCACAACCAGCACCCTCTTGGCTAGCTCCCTTCCAAAGCCTTGTCTATGCTTCGGCCTCCACCATTTTTATTCTAGTGCTGCCCACAGACCTCAGTCGAGATCAGAGCCCCACTGTGCCAGGCGCTGTACAAACACATCATAAGAAACAGTCTCTGCCCTGACGTCCGTACAAGATACCCTTGCCAAGACAGACAAAGGGGGTGAGGGAAAAAAAATGATCATCCCCGTTTCACAGCTGGGAAAGCCAGGCCCAGAGAAACTGAGGTGTGAGTTAAGTGCCCAAATCCCACAATCTCAAAGGAAAGTGGGTGTCGAAACCCCTTAGGCTTCTTGGACTATCCCAGCCTAAGTATCTTGTCACATAGGGAATCTGACACTGTCCAAGGCTGAACCCAGCTCTCCTGAGTCCTACTTGTCCCCTTGATGGATCAGAAAACCCCTGCTAACAGAGACAGCCTGTGTTCTGAGCCCTGGCACCTCTGCTCAGCGTGAGAGCTGGACAAGAACCCAGCACCAGGCTTGAGAGAGGGAATGTCAGGCATGAGGTGGTGTAGCAGGGCAGAGGTCTAAGTTTACCCTGGGGACACATCTGTCTTGGGCTGATCTTGGTTACTGTGACGTGTGTTGCTTTTTAAAAATCATTTAGGGCCTGATCCAAAGGCCACCGAAGTCACTGGCTCCAGTGGGCTTTGACTCCGGCGTTTCATCTGCGCGGGGCCGCGCCTGACTCTGCGTCCCATCATACAAAGGGGCTTTGTCGATCTGATTAAAAGACAGACGTATCTCATTCTGGCAACTAGCAGCAGCCTCTCCTCCGCCCACCTGCCCCCCTCCTTCGCAGTTCCTGCTTCACGCCCACATCCCCAGTAATTAGCGACACTGCCGGGTGTGCTGTCTCGTGCGCACGGAGTGCCATGGAAAGGGGAACTTCAAAAGCACGATGCGCTTGTTGCTTCCACCAGCGGGGCTCCTTAGCATTAATCCCACCCCGCTAAGCACCACTGACGTGGCTGCCCCGTGACCTACCTTCTCTGGGCAAAATGCCATGCGAAGGGGCACGGATGCTTTGGAAAGCATTACCACTGATCCTGCCTGTCTGGAGTGCCCAAGGCCTCCCCTATGGACTGCAGCAGGCAAAGATAATAAGGGATCCCTGATGGTTTTGCTCATATCTATAGGAACTCCTGGGGGGCCGGGGGGAGGGGGGAAATGGGAGCATCACATGTATCCCATTAACCCTCTTCTTAACATGAAACAGAGCAAAACCCACCCTGCCTCTTTGAGAGATGCAAAGGGCCCCTTAGCATTACAATTTGAGGCCAAGGCATATAAGTAGCTGTCTTCTGCAACTCCTCATGTGCGGAATTGGAGAGGCTGCTCCTGTTCTCGGGAGTCATGTGAAAAATGCAGTCTGGGGAAGGGGAAATTCCCCCAGCAGCAACTTGCAACTGTTAAGTAGTTTCTCCAAAACTTTCCCATTCAGATTGGGAGGCACCTGTGCCCAAAAGGTCCTGATGGCCGATACACTTCTGGACCCTCGGATCTAGGGCATGGATGAAGCCGCCTGGTACTTTCTTCACCCCTCATTCACAGAAATCCCTATCGAAACAAAAGCCTCCAGGTAACTGTATCTGAGACTGTGACTATGTCCATACTGGACAAACCATGGGGGATTGGTTGGGCCCCGACTTAGTTTCAACGGGGCTTAAGTTCAGTTAATAGTTGCACTGGCTGGTATCTGCAACATGGGCAGAGAGAGAGCTGCACCAATGAATCAGACAGGTTTGCTGCTGCAGTCTCAGGGTGATTAACCTGAGTGCGAAAGCAATTAACATTTTCACACTGGCAGCCTCTGAACTCCCCACATAACTCAGAGGCGAGGGAGTCGCTGTTTATATTCTGTTTAAGGAGAAGCCTGTCACAGGTTACAAAGAAAAATAAACATCCCCACGTTTATGGCTGGCTTAGGGGGCTGATATGGACTCAAAGGACCATGTTGTTTTTAAATGCAGTGGGCCAGGGGGGTCTGGTCTGGTGTAAACTGGCATCATGGCAGCAACCTCGATTTACACCAACTGAAGACTTGGCCCAGTGCAGGAAATTAGTCGTTTTCTGTCCCTGTCTTTTGGCCTTGTCTGCACTGGGCCAGGAGTCAGGCACGAAAGCTGTGTTTAAGGCCTTGTCTGCACTGCAAAATCAGCCATGCTGCTGACAACCCAGACAGGATACTCAGGGTTTGGTCTTGCGGTATGTACCAGGTGTGCAACAGAACCCACAGATCTAACCCTTCGGCTTCTCCAATCAAAAGTCTGGGCACCATAGCTCAACCTCCCTGCTCTTGTGAAACTTACCAAGGGCTCGTGAATTGCCACCCCTCTCTGGGCTAGGGGCTTTGAGCTCAGAATCAGGAAACTAGGACACCAATCCTGATTCTGGCCCCAGCCTGGCTGCTCCATAAACCTTGGGCAAGTCTGTGCCCTTCAATTTTCCCTCCCAAGTTTTGTCTGTCCTGCCTATTTGTATTGTAAGTGCTCTAAGCCCTGACCTTGCCTGGGGACTGTAGGTGGTACTGCAACTCTCAGATGGAAAAAGACCTTGATTTTATCTTTAGACAAGGGGCAGCAAGTTGGGAACTTGAAGGGCATCACTACCCCAAGGCCTGAAACACCACAGTCTGATCACGCCAACTGCCTCTTGTTTACAGTATAAACTCCCCCTTCCCCCCCAAGGCCCCTCCACTGCCACAAGTGGCATGCAATTGTGTAGACAGATAAACCTATGTAGACAGCAACGTTCCCAACTGACAGCAGCGCAGGGTTCTGGTTCAGTGTCTGTCAGACAGAAGCTACCAACCCACTCTGGGGACTGGAGAAAGGGAGCTGGGGGGGCTTGTGGAGAGATTTGCACACAGGTGTTACTCATCTTTGCAGTTATCTATTTATTTATTGGATAGAAAGTGTTTTGTATTATGCCACAGAGTGGAAATGGTTTTGCATATAACCGTTACTTGCTGACAGTCCGCATTTGCATTAGGGTTCAAGAGACGCACGGGGGGAAACCAAAGCTCTTGAGGCAAAAATTGGGTTCCGGTCACTCTGGAAGGCATCAGGACCCTCACAAAACTTTTAGGGAACTTACTCTGAGCTTTGATTTTGTAACTAAACATCACACGCAGCTCTGGCTTGGTGGCAAATTCAGGATCTAGCTAGCTAGCTCAATATACCTGTAAGGCCCCCAATACCATAGGATCTGAGCACCCCCCAAACAGTAATGAGTGTCTAACCCTTCCCTCTCTCTTTCCTCCTCTGTCTCCAGCATTTCCTCCCCAGCCCTCTTCTCTCTACCTTTATTCTTTTAATATCCTTTCTCTTCTTTCTCTCTCACCCCTCTTCACTTTGTCCTGCCACCCTTTTCCCTGTGCGGAATGTGGGAGGGATGAAAGCTGGAGATAATTAATAACTTAACACGTTAGGGCCTGTATTCCTGGTAAAACTTGGAGATTTCAGCTCTCCCCCCCGCACCAGCGTCGCTTCCAGTCACGTGCTGGTTGTTCTTGTTTCCAGACGAATTGCAGTTGGCAGCTCCTGTGTGCTTGTGGCTGGGAACTGGAGCTAAAGGGTGTCCATGCAGTAACTTTACCAAACAGCTCCCTGTTCTATATGGGCTTTCCAAAATGCTGCAATGCTGCAAGCTCAAACAGGTGCTGGAACTAGGGGAGCACCCCCTGGCTTGAAGTGGTTTCCATCATATACAGGATTTACAGTTTGGTTCAATGGCTCTGAGCACCTCCCACTGTACACATTGCTCCAGCCTCCCTGAGCTCAAAGAGCAGCTTCTCGCTGTAATGGCGCAAAGGCTGCAGAACTCACTACCTTGAGGCAGAATAACCATTTTGAGGCAGCACAGATTCTTCTCTCCCCGGCCCCAGAAGGATGTCAGACCTAGCCCTTCCCCAGTTAGTTCTTGATGGCTCTGCACACTGTATGCGGTATTGCAACCCCAAATGTTCAAAAATCATGAGTCAGGTTCACCAAAAAAATCATGAGATTATGTAAAAATACTAGATCTGGTGTTCTTTTCATTTGCCTTCTGCTTTTTGAGCCTTTAGGGTGGCACCGAGGGTCACATTTTAAAGCTTTCTCCACAGCCACAAGGGCTAGAAACGTACTTTTCCTTTACGAACGAAGGCTGAAATCATCACATGTCCACTTGACTCCAGAAGCTGGGGTTTTAAGGAAAACCATCATTATCATTTCAGGAAAACAATAAAATCATGAGAGGTGCCAACACTGCAAGAGCAAGGGCAATGGCAACTTTATTAGCCCGGCCCCCATTTTTCATTGCTGGCAAGTCATCGAAATAACCACTTGTGTTGGAAGGGTGTCCTAAAGAAGAGGCGGCTTAGGATGGGTCTCCATAGGAGTACAGTTCAGTGCCACTGCAAACGTTACCTGCAAGGACTAAGTGAATCGCAGGAGAGATGAAAAGGAAAGCCACTGATCGCGGAGGAGGTAAAACTTCTAAGAACTTCGCAAGAATAGCATGGAAGAGGTAGGCTGGATCTATTTGTGTTAAGAGGAAATGGCCAAGCAAACTCTGTAAATTTCTCTTAAGCAAGAGCTTTGCATAGTCTGTACCTCAGTTTTGCAGCAGCCTGTTTACACTGAAGCTTTGTGGGCTTTGCAGAAGCTTATGAAATGCAGAGGACCTGGATCTGTTCCCCATCACACCACCTTCATGGCAGCGTATCTGCACTGAAGTCAGTGGGGTCACACTGGCGCGTGGCAATGAGATGGTTGAATCTTACTGGCTGCCGGCTCTTGGCTTTTGATGCCATTCACGTGCTGCCACAAGTGCATCAGCTGGAAAAGTCCAGCAAGGCAGAAACTTCCTGAGCCCACGTGGTATTTTGTGACTCTGGTCCTCCACATACTATCTGTCATCTACATCTCCCAGCCCGCTTAGCCGTGATGTAGCAGTCGCTGGACAGAGATTTGTCACTGATGTATCAATGGGATGCATGGATGGCAAAGATCCTCTTGTGAAACATGGGGGAGGCTTTTCACAGGCCAGAAGTACACTGATCCAGGGCTTAGGATGCACTGAGTGTTGGGAAAGGTGCCCTGGAAACCAAAGCCCACCATTCCACGGGTATAACATGGGTGGCAGCAAAGCAGACATTCCCTTCCACTGGCCCTGCAAGTGGCTCTCACCTGGCAAAGCACTGTACGAGGATCACTTACCTACCACCCATTCATTCCACAGCCACTTTACTGAGGTTGCCAGCAAAGGAGCCAGTTGCAATGGTGCAGATTGATTTTTGTGTGGGATGTGGCATGGGCACCTCTCCAGCAGGGGATGGGCTGAGACCCGGGAGCTCATTTAACAGAGGGCCGCCAAGCAGTCCTGTTTTGCACTGTGCCATCACGTCCAATCTGGGCTGGTCCTGAATGGGTGACTTAGAAATGAAAGGCTCTGCCTCCTTACCAGTTTCCCTGGGCTATCCAGTCCCCTTTCTCCATGGCTTTTCTTGCTCTTAATGGGCAACATCCCCCATTCTCTGGACTTTGGATTTAAGTATCATTTGTTTTATTTTTGCTTCTTTTTTTCCCTCCCCCACTTCCCCCCCTTTTCCCCATTCAAAGAGCTGGGGACCCTGTGGTTTTTTCCCATTTGTGGGCTTACTTTAATCTCTGTTACAGCGTTTTGTCTCTCTACCTCCTGCCTGAGCTATAAGACAAAGGGGTGTTTACACTAATAGACTGCCCCGGCATTGAGGCCGGAGACAAACAGCACAGCAGAGGGCGAATAGAATTGAACATTGCAACATTTTTTTCCATCTGTCCCCAAAACCAATATTGACCCAGGACCCCTGCATGGCTGCTTTAGTCAAAGTTTTACCAGACAAATCAAGTTTTCACACAGCCGGCCCCAGGGGGGCTTGGGACTAAGGGGAGATGAAGACAATGCTATGCTACTCCACGATGGGAGCCTTCCCCGGGGCAGCACATCCCCCTGCCTGGGGAAAGCTTGAGAGAGGCTTTATCTCCCACCACTAAAGCACTGACACATCCGACCTGCACTAAATAGGGGCGGTGTGAGACGAAGGCCCATTGTGCCTCTCCTCAGGAATGGCTCCTCTGCCCTAAACAGAGCTGGGGGGGATTGGGGGATCTGGAAACTCTGTGTTGAGAGGCGGGTGTGAGCGGCAGATTACAGCTGCATTAAGAAGCACTAATAAGGCTGGATTTGGTGTAAGCAGCCCAGAGGCTGTGGTGAGCGCCTGAGGATAGCCTGTCAACATTGCTTGGGATACTTCATGGAGCAGGAGGCGAATGGGCCTTGTTGAAACTTCTCCTCATTGCAAAAGCCTCAAAGAGGAGTCCAGCCTTTTTTCTCTTCCCCCTCCTCCATTGTCCGGCAGGGTCTTCATCAGGTGCATTATGGGCCAGGGGGATTCGAGATGCAGTGGCTGAATGGTTGAGGTACTCAGCTACAACGCTGAAGGCTTTGAGCCTTGGTCGGTCTCACTCGGAAAGGCCGCCTCTAGTACACCCAGCTGTAGAACGTGTACCTGACCCAGCAGCTTCAGTCAGTCGGCCGTGATCCCGCTGGCCGCACCACTCTTGTGTGCCGGGGCGAGGAGCGGAATGTGCCTCGACCACACCTGCCCAGTCAGCATTGGCTGCTGCCACTGCATCCTTGGCTCGTCTGCTGACGTTCCCCAGCCTCTTGGGGATGGGAGGAAATCAGGGGTGCTGGGCCTTGGCTAACCCGCCTCATTAGTGGCCATACGCCATCGTTACCTCACATTAGCGCCACTCTGCACGAGCTAATTGGGAAGGCTCCGGAATGGCCCTGTGACCTTTGATGAATGCGACAGAGCTTTTTCCTTTTTCTTTGCCTTTCCTTTTCTTCTTTCTTCTTAACGTGATTTTTTCTATTTGATGCCTGTGGCTGCCTCCTGTTAAGATGCCGGAATGGGGGCTGGGGGAGCACTGGAGCCACACTGGGGTTTTCTGAGCAGTGATTCCCCAAGGGGACAAATAAAAAGGTACAGTCACAGTGGCTGCTGACTGATCGATGTCAGCTTCTGTTGTAACCCATTGCCTGCCCCCCCAACCCCAAGCTGCTGTCTGGGCAGTTACCTTACGCTGCCCCACTGCCACATTGGTTAGTTTAGTGGAGGCTTCCTATCTGAGTAGGCTCCTCCTGAATGCCTGGTATTTCCCTACTGAACTTCAGGGCCGTGGGCAGCTAGTAGCCAGCCTGCTGGGTAAATGCCATCAGCACTGAATGGGCAGCAGCCAAGGCCTACCTCTTTCTATCTCTGCGGAAGATCAGCTCTTTTTTGCATCTTTCTGGCGACCCTGCGGGGGCTACAGGGAGGTCTGAGGGTTCTCCCACCCCTTTTCTTTTCACTTGAGCCTCAGGGAATTTTGTGCAACTGGCCAGGGGCATTATATGGTGGTGTCTGCCTCCCGCTGGACAGTCGGGTCATGGTCACCGCTGAAGTCAGGATTCTGGACTTAGATGGGCCCGATCCAATCTGGCAAACATTGCACTCCCATGAGCCCCTGAGAAATCAAAGCAAAAGAGGCAATCTAGAAACTGCAGTAGGGAGGGAATCTGCCCATCCCAAGTCTTTCATCCTACCTCAACCCTCATTCCAGAAACTGGCCACGTCTCTGCAGTTGTTCTTGTCTCTTTGGTTGGGTCTCAGCAGCTAAATCAGTGCACAGAGATTAGTTGTCAGTAGCTCCAGGGAATATCGAGATCACCATTAACACTAAGCAGCTAGGTTTTTAGTACATTACAGCAGTGCCTGGAGCACTGCACGCAGTGAGAGACATCCTCTCCCGTCCTCCAGAATAGGAATTGCTATATCCCCGCTTCACAGCAATGAAGAGACTGGTCCCAGGACACAGGGGTCTGTGGCAAAGCCAGAAGCCAACCCAGATCTTCGGCAGCATAGTTCAGTGCCTGATCCACCATTTCTTTGTGCTCTTGCTAGCATAAGGACCAATGCACTGAGGCAAATGAGCCTGTTCTGTCCCATCCACCCCAGCCAACATTTGTCAGTAAAACATCATCACCCAAAACAGTTTTCAAAAACTTCTTTCAGCCACCAGGATTTTTTCAGTGTGGATGGGACTTAATTAGCTCCACGAGGCACCCAGAAAAGTCCCAGGAAAAATGTAAGCACACATACTTTCCAGGCAAATATAAATGGCAACCCACATGCACCTCAAGTTACTATGATTAGCAGGGAAATAAATACAGTAGTTCTCTTCTTTCCTTAAAAGGGGAAGCAAGAATTTCACTGAAGACAGGAGCCCTCAGATTTGGCCTGGGTGTACGTGTGCGGAGGTGCGACAGGAAGATGGGAAGACATTGCTGCTGTAGAAGAGGTTTGCTAAAGCATTGTTTCTAAAGACTGAAACAATAGTACTTCCTCAAAAGACAATAGCCTGATAAAGAGGTGGGGGGTTGTTTGGTTCTGCTCGGGGAAGGACTGGGCGACAGCCGGTACACAGGGTGTACTGTGTTTTTGTGTGTGTGAACCGACAGCTGACTGTGGGTGGATGGGTGGCGTATGTGTGGATACAAAGCAAATCAATGCCATGCTGGTGAGAGGTGCCAGCCCTGGAGGCTGATGGCGCAGCATAACATGGGCAACAATGCAGAAGCTCTGCCAATCTGTGTCAGTCACCTTGACCTGGAGGGACCAGCCCTAGGAGTGAGATCATGACCCATTCCTCCCTTTGCCCCTGCTGAGATTGGAGATGAATGTGCCAGCCATGAGAGTATGGTTGTGCCTCTCTGCTAGGCTCTCCCAACTAGACTGTGTCTTATCTCAATTCCTGTAGCACACTGAACGGCTGTGGGCCATGGTCAGAATGATTGCTATGTACCGGGCCTTTCGTCCACTGGAGGGTAGGCTGAAGAGGAGAAGAGGAACCAGAGAGCGGTGCAAGAGGGGACTGGTCAAAGGGGCGAAGAGTCTCCTCTCCGGTTATACGGGCAGCTTTCTTGCTCATCAGAAACTGTACTAAGCTCTCTGTACCAAGCGGCTATCGTGTGTTGGAGCAGCCAGACCTAGTTAAGAGCATGTAAGTTACATGGAACGGTGTCTTATTTAAGCTTGTGCTGAACAACTGAGTGATTGTCACGGTCCTGCAGTCAGGGAGCTGTGTGAACAAATGGGAGACCCCTTCTGAACTGTGAGAAAGAACCATGGGGTTGAACAGCCATCCCTGCTCATTGCAAACAGCTGACATACATGTGCAATGCATGTTACCAAATACGTGAGAAATATAGATTGCCTGATGACATAGAATCGTGGAGATTAAAGCTGGAGAAATTCCTCCACCGAGAGATGTGTTCCTCAACCCCGGGCTAGAGCAGGTGTGTTCCCTATTGTATAAGAACCTAAGAATGGCCATTCTGGGTCAGACCAATGGTTTTTGTAATGGTTTTCCCCGCCCTGTGCCTGTTTCTCCTCCCCTCCTTCATCTGCCTTGTCTACGGTAAGCCCTTCAGAGCAGAGACCGTGTGTCTCACTGTGTGTCTGCACAGCACCTAGTGAAACAAAACCCTGATCTTGGTTGGGATCTCTCGATGTCACTGTACTATCAATAACAGTAGTTTTCTTGTCTGTGCTTGGGCTTTGCACCGACGCACTACACCAGCACCACTTCCTGGCCCTTGATGGCTGACTCCCAAACGCAAACAGGCCTTAGACACTGAGGGAATATTTGAGGAATATTCTCTTGGCTGTGGTGTCCTGTAGGGCTTTTGACTATCCAAAAAAAGGAAGTGTAGCAGCTCCTTTGAAAACTGTCCAAAGATTTTTTTTAACTTTTTGCAGATGGAAGGTGAAATTTTCAAAAATACCTACGTGGTTTAGAAGCCCAATTCCCATTTTCAGAAGGGACTCCAGCCCTCCGGGAGCCTTTACTTTCAATGAGATTTTAGGCTCCTAAGGACCTAAGGGCATGTCCACATGACAAGCACTACAGCTGCAGAACTGGAGCTATACTGTGGCGGAGACACTTGCTACCTCAACAGAAGGGGGGTTTCAGTCAGGGTAATTAAAGCCCCTCTCCGAGAGGCTGCAGTTAGGTTGATGGAAGAATCCGTCCGTCTATGCTCTATCGACAGCCATGAGCGATGTAGCTAGGTTGACCTAAATTGTAGGGGTAGGCCAGGCTGGAGTCACATTTGAAAATGAACGTTAGGTGTTTAAGGCCATGTCTACATTACAAAATTAAGTCGACCTAACTTATATCAGCATACAGGCACCGCAACAATTACATCGCTCGTGCATGTCTGTGCTTTGCGCCTTGCATTGGCATTGCACGTCCTCCTCAGAGGCGCCTGTATTGATTGAACTGTCAGTGTGGGGCATTGCGGGACAGCTCCTGCAAGCCAGTAACAGTTGACGTAACCAATACCATGTCTACACTGGCACTGCGTCGACCTAACTACATCGACCCTGATGCTCGTGGAGGTGGAGTTATTCAGTCAGCGTCATGGGGCAGTTACGTCGGCAGGAGAGAAATTTAAGTGTGGACGCTTCCATAGCTAGGTCGACTTAAGCTGCCTTGTGTCAACCTAGCTCTGTAGTGCAGATCAGACCCAAGTCACTCAGGCAGTGTTACCCGGGAGGGTGGGTTAAATCTTTAGCCCCCTTGGCATTCATTTTGTCCTTTGCCTGGGCAGAATTACAGCTCCAGCATCTGAAGGGTTGATGTCATACTTCCATTTAGTGCTGGTTTAATTCAAGCCAGCTTGAATTTCTGCAGCCTGCCGCCTGCCCGAGAGTCTCTGCCTTTGCGCCCGTACTCTTCAGCCGGGACATGGAAGGTGGTGCAAAGACTGCAACCAACGTCTGCTATGCTTGCAACCTGACCTCTCGCCTGCTCTTTGAAGCTGCTGACAGTGGGTGGGCTGAGATCAGTGCAGTCAGTGGCAGGTCCAAGGGGAGAATAACATTTCCACGCTGCTGCCCCAGTTCAGCTGGGAACGTGATTGAAGGGAGGGCGTGCAGAGAACGAAGAGTTACGAGAACTTCAAGGACGAACTGAACCCTGCAGATCTGGAACAGCTTGTGTGCGGGGTGGGGCAGGTCATTTCAACCTAAAACAAAAATCAGTCAGCAGCCTAGACAGAACACGAAGCCAGCATCGCTGCGGTCCAGCTACCACTGTCTACAGCGGCCAGGAGCCCAACCACACCACAGGCAGGCAGGCAAGAGGTCCCCTCTGTTTATACCCTACATCTGCCAACTCAGTGCAGTCTCCCTCCCTTCTCCTCCTCCTTCCCTGCCTCATCTCATAGCCCCCCCACATCCCTACCTCTGCCAGGTCTAAAGTGTCCTCCCTCCTAAGCCTCATTCAGAATGCTCATCTCTTTGCCACCCTCCCAGCGCTGACCTCTGCAGGCTCCCTTCCCTCATATCAGAAGATGTGGGAAAGGGAACTAAGGGGAAATGAGTGCACAAGAGCTTATCTCGTCTTTAAGGTCCTAGCCCTCATCCAGTCCTGCTCCATTTTCTAGTCTCCATCCCTTCACCACCTCTACCTGCTCCTCAGCATAAGGGCCATGCCTTTTATCAGCCTCAAAAGAAGAGCCAGACACACCTCTGGAGCTGTCAAGAGAGTACCAGTGTGTAACACACACACAGGACAGCCAGTCCCCGGCATTCGAAATCATGAGCCAGGCCCCTGAAATCATGAATTGACTTAAAAAGGGTTTTTCCTCTTTGCCTTCTGGTCACTGAGTCTTTAGGATTCACTCGGGTCACGTTTTCAAGCTTTTCTCTTAAACCATGAGGGCTAGAAACTGATTTAAAAAAAAAAAAAAGAATAGCTGAGATTCTCCTCTAATTGCATGAATCCAGACCCTGGGGATTTGATTAAAAATACCACAGTACAAACCCAGACCCAAAAGAAATGGTCCCTGCCTCAAAAAGCTTCCGATCATGTATGAAATGGACAAATAAAAATGTCATCCATGTTTGAAAAGGAATGATTCCCCACAGCCTTGGGGCAGTCACCGCCTCACCTTACAATTCATTACATCCTTCTCTGCCATTGTGTGGTTGTGCCAGTGCAGTTCGCAGCATCGCCATGCAAACAGCAAACCTGGGAAAACCTGCAGTGTACACCCACGTATATCGGACAGTCTGAGATGGGAAAGATCCCAGGATCCTGTTCCCGTTGCCTAAGCCTCCCCTTTGAGGTTCGGATAAGATTGTGAGTCAAGAGGGGGTTAAATATCAATGAATTGTGCGAACTGTCTGTCCTTAAGTGACACCTAGTGGAAATGGCAGGAAACCTTATATTCCAGGGGTGAAATCCTGGCCCAGTTGAAGTCAATGGCAAATCTCCCATTGACTCCAGTGGGGCTGGGATTTTACCCTGTGGGTCTCTTTAAAGACCTTAAAAAGGCTGGCATATTCAACAGTTCGACATGTTTTTAGCTGGAGCGTGGTATTTAGTTGTGCACCATGAGCAGTGGGGCAAGATGAAATGCTCCATTCCTCTCTGGCATGGCAATAACCCCTGTGGGGATGAGGGATCTTGGAGGCAAAGCTAGCACATCTCTTTAAGGTGGGGATGGTTTTTACTCAGGGAAGGAGCAGGACGCCTGGATTCCCGGATCCACTAGTATTCAAGGCCTGCAGTAGGCCTGGGGCTTCTGTTTAAAAGCCTGGTGTCTCGGTCCTGGCTGCCCACCCCTATTTCCACCCGCCCGTTCTTCAGAGCCAAGCTGGCGGGGACTCCTCTGCTTGCTGCTGCCCCTGCCATCGCGCTGAAAGGCCAGCCAATGGAAGTGACTGCTGCACAGCCTGCCCGAGGCTGTATTTATGTGTAGAGCTGGGCCAAAGCATTGCAAGGAAACCTGAAACCCAGTGAGATTTGGATTAGCAGCCTGAAACTCGGGCCAGGTTTGCAAGTCTTTTGGAGGAACTTGGCTGTGTTTCAGGCAAGCTTGGGCTGAATTTCAAGTCCGCTTGGGCTGACCTTTGCGTGAGCCCACTGTGGACTTCTCAGGGAATATGGGCTGAATGTTAAGAGAGCCTGAGGACTGACTTTCCTGAGAAGACAGAGACAGTGAATGGGTTTGGGCAGAAACAAGGCAAACATCTGTGGTTTGGGGCGATATTTCCTAGCCACCCACTTGCCCCAAACCAGCAAAACCAGACTGGTGGTTTCAGCTGAATTTCCCTCGGAGTTTCAGTGCAAATTTAACCCATTGATCAGTGTGTGGTAAGCATCCCCTTCTACGCCTGATGCACAAAGGGATATTTGTGCTCCAGCTCCCAGCTGGGACAGTTAGCTCCTTACCTCAAGCTGTAGCGGTTCATGGCCCTAATTCTGAAGGTCCTACGTGTAATCCTGCTCATATTCAAGATAACAGTGATCATACAAATTCACATCAACTGAGGCCCAAAAGAAAGTTTGAACAAATCCCCCTGGATGGAAGCGGCTCTGGGTTGTTGCATGCAACCGCCTACTGCTGCATGATTAACATGGGGGGAGCGGGGGAATAGCCATCACTGAAACATTAAAGAAAATTGACAAGGGTCTAAAAGCAATTTATTGTAATTTGGGGGGGACTTTGCTAAAGGACAGTCTCCACATGGCAAAGAATCTGAAATGTGAGCACAATAGTGAAACAGGAAAATCACCTCAGAAGCAGAACAGAGCCAAAGGGTGGGTGGAAACTCTGCCAACTGGTTCTCAACCTGATTTGAACACCTGAATGCATCTGAAGATTTGAACACCTGAATGCATTGCCTGGCAAAAAAGGACAAGCCAAACCACGGAGTCAGTGGCAGTAGGAGAGCTGGCCCAAGATGGACATAGAGGGCATAATTGAGCGCAAGGTACAGATGGACAGAAAACTGGCAGCTCAGAGTTCCCCAATCTTAGTGCTATATCAGAGGTGACTAGCAGATTGGCTCTAGGTGACATGGACCCCTTTCTCTTGTCACTCTCTTCCTACTCAACTCAACTCTTCCCACTCAACTCTTCCTACTCTCTCCATGGCAAAGTCAGTCCTTATAAATCTCCTCCCCCACTACAGATACTTAGAGATGGTGGATGGTTGTGAAGGGAGCCAAATTTCAGTTTGCCTCTGTCAGAGAAATAGACCAACATACTAGGATGCCGGACTTGGGTTCCAAAGAAAGTTTGACTGAGGGGCCTATCTCTCACACATATCTTGTTTTGAAGAAAATCACTCCTTTTGGCCCCAAAGTAACATTCATCACAGGTTTGTCCCCTGACTTTCATTGTCGAAAATCATTTGACACCAGAAATACAAAATCTCAAGCCCGGGGTCAGACAAAGAGTCACTGACACGAAAGGAAGGAATTCCACAGGAATTCCAGTTTTCCTGGCCTGGATGGATAATTTTTCTGTGCCCTTTGTTCTGGCTTTCTCCCACATTGTGTCCTGCATTAGCCAGCTGAGAGGTCTGCTCTGCAGTTTCACTTCAGTCCCATCTTCAGTTACATGGTTGTGTTCCAGTTATTTATAGAACGTCCTTAACACAAAAATCTAATTCCCAACAGAGGCCAGGGTTTATTTGGGAGAATGATGTCCTCCCACTCTTTGCTCAGTAGATGGCACCATCTAGCCAGTATTACAATATACGTTATAATTATCCATAGTGGTCTAGCCCTTAGGGCATAGCCCAGGTTGTGCTCGTTTGATTGGTGATCTGCCCAACCTTAAAGATCTGGCAACTTCAGAGGGTTTTCAGGGTCTCATACTTCCCACCAGAGAGAAATATGATCTGTCCTGTTAAGGCTAGAACTGGGGGATTGCCTTTGTGAGTCACCTAATGCCCCTTTTGCAGCCTGCATCTGACCCAGGGGCAGCGTATTGGGAAGTCTTGTCCTTGAAGACGGATGTTGCTTTCTTATGGTCATGCTATACAGAAGCCAAAGAAGTGCTAGCCAGTGCATGATTTCCGCTGGCCCCTCCCCTCCTGGATGGTGTGTGGGCTTTGCCCTGGCCAGCTAACTGCCTGCTTTGATGTCTTTTCAGCGGAGCCTTGTTTGAGGCTGTGAGCCCAGGGTGGAACACGTGGTGGGGTGCGCAGTTCCTGTTGGGTTCGGTGTGTGCCTGCTCCGGCTTTAGTTGTCAATGTGACACTGATAACGTGGCCTGGCAGCCCACGCTCGGATTTCAGTTCCGTCTGGCTGCACCTGACTCTTTTTATGTTCTGTGCTGTGGTTTTCAGGGCACGGTGCGAAGGGTTCGCTGACTAAATCCCCAGCTGCCGGAGAAGTCCGAGAAAGGAAGTTTACTGTAGCCAAGAAAAGGAAGCTGGTCCATTTCCCTTCTGGGTCTAGGGGGGAGTAGTGTGGCATAGGGGGGTTGGGTGTAGCCAGATTAAAAACAAGATAGGGACTGAAGACAGTCGACCGCCTTCCTTCCATGTTTTCTCTGCTTGACAAACCCCCAGCCTGCGTCAGCCCACAGAACAGAGAAAGGAAGCAAGTTCTGGTCTGTGTTTACGCCACGACACTGGGCTGGGCCTGGCAGCAATTTCAGAGCCAGGCATCATGTGAACTAAGAGCTCCAGCCTTGCCCCGTGTGCCCACAATGCTAGCACCACACCACAAGACAGAGCCTCCTCCCCACGTGCAGCGGAAAAGCAGAAAGGAAAGAGAGTAGCCAGCTAAGCTTGGGCTGGGATTTGGTGTCTCCTGGTCTGTGGGCCTACAGCTCACAGCTATGCCCCCCTCAGGCATTGTGTAAGGAGGCCTGGGAGCTTTGTGTGTTCTGGAGCCATATGCCTTTGAACTAGGTAGGGTTAAAAACTCCCCAAGACAAGTGTGAGCTGAACTCCGCACTTCCAATTTTCTTGGGACCTCATGGCCGGGGAATAGGCTCCCATAACGCAGCACCCGTCGTGCATGGCATTCAAACAGGGTCTCTGCCGCCTGTTTCTGGTGCCTGGCCTGCAGGACTCCAAACACCCCAAGATAATCCTGTTCCCCAGGGATATAAGAGCGTGTGGCCAAAAGCTGAATGGGAGCAGCTGAGCTAGATGGACCCTTGGGCAGACCCAGCATGGCTTTTCTTATGAGTTGGCCCGACAAGGCAGCTGCGCTTGCAGGGATGCTCCCCGGGCCATTGTGTGGATTTCAGCACTCTGCAGAGGCCTCTGGATATAGCGGATCTGAAACAGGAGGCAGCATGGTTTGGGGGAGCACGCAGGAGACTCAGGAGAGCTGGGGTCTCTCCTTTGCCCTGCCACAGCCCCGCTGGGTGGCCCTGGGCAAGTCACTTCCCCACCTACCATTTGTGTCTCTTGGCTGTCTAACCCGACACCTGTCTCTATCGGCGGCCAGTGCCCAGCACTGCAGAGGGCTGCAGAGCTGCCACGACGTACAATACTACGTCGGGGAGGACATTTGTCCCGGACCATGCGAGGTGATCTGCTGCTGCACATCTGCATTTCGATAGCACTGATGAGTGCCTCTGAAATACCCTAGATAAACAGATCATGCCTTGAAGGCTGTCTTTGGTCACCTTGGGGACCCTTACTCTACAGAGCCAACCTCAGTTCTCTTTTTTAACACACTCAGCTCTTGGCCTCAGTCACCGTCAGGGGATGTGCCCGTCTGCCATTCAAACAGGACGGAGGGAAGCTCTGGGAGCGCTACCATCCTTGCTCTCTGGCTTCTTTGTGGACCTAATGGCTGTGAGTTCTGGGTCCTATGCCTAGCACTCTGGGTCCTGTGCTGCCTTCAGTTCCATGGGTCTAACTGCCCCCTGAGAGCGGAAGGGCCCCACGTGTCTGTGGGTGGCCCAGGGGGCCTGCTGTGTGGGCAAGAAGGAAAGCCATTGGCTGGCAAGCTCAGAGCCTCTCCCCCACCAACTATTTCAGGACCAGACCTCTGAGAGCCCTTGGCACGGATGGAGTTTCAGATGACAGGTTGGGGGCTATTTTTGGCCTATGAATGGAGCCGCTCTGAAGTCTGGCCCTCGCTGCCCCCACCCAGGGAACGGCACCGTGTTGCGCAGGGCAGATTTCACTGCACCACTCTGCATATGGCTCCATCCCCAGCTTAAATTGTTCCACAGGTAGGACGCGTTCGCATGCCCTGCATGCCGGCTGTGTCTCTCTGCTCCTTTTCCCACAGCGCAGGGTTAAAAGCTTTACCCGGGAGATGGGCCAGGCTGAGAAGGCAGCTGTGGCTTTGCAAAGCCTCTGCTGCTCAAATGTGTTTACGTTGCACTGTTGCAGCGTGTCGTGTTGTGCCTCCAGGGATGTGCAAGAAGCTCAAGAGGCCATATCCTCAGCTGGTGTAAATTGAAGTCAGTGGAGCTATTACACCACCCGAGGCCACAGGCAAGGAGGTATGGGTGACTTATAAAGAAGGGATAACGTGTGTGGTGGAAGGAGTGCCTTGAAATCTCAAGTGCAATCCACAGAGGAGTCTGCATCTGAAAGGGCATTTTGCCACATCCGTTCAGGTGAGATCCGCTGAGCAATGAGCCAGAGAGTGTAAGAACCTGCCACACCCGAGCTGCAAAGAAATTTGTCTGTGCACCTCCAGTTTCTTGCAGCTGCTCTGTTAATTCCCCAGGGTGGCCCTTCTGCGAACGCAGACAACATTCGAAAATGCCACGCTGGAGCTACCTGCTGTTTAAAATCGTTTGATCCTAACAGAGAAGGTGCCTCTTCAAGCCAGCATTTTAGAATTGCTCACTGCAGAAGGCACCGAGGCGCCCGCT
This sequence comes from Mesoclemmys tuberculata, assembly GCA_007922155.1. NCBI lineage: Eukaryota > Metazoa > Chordata > Testudines > Chelidae > Mesoclemmys > Mesoclemmys tuberculata. The sequence continues at coordinate 15,537,501 of ML675630.1, read as the reverse complement.
GTGTTAAAGCAAAGGGTTGTCTCCAGTATTTCAGTGCTGCAAATATTCCAGGTAGCAGGTATCTGCCCGGCTGTGTCTAGGGATGATGCTCCCTGTCCTGTTGCTGTGTATACAAAGGTACCTTCGGGGAGGAGGCACCTGCCATGGTGATCAATATGCCAAGATATGTCCTAGCAGCAGCAGAACAGTGAGGGAACCAGAGGGAAAAGGGTTAATTGCAAATAAAAGGCTCTGAGATGGTTCGAACGATATTTTGGCCCCATCTCTGTGGGTAGCTGGGTGCCCCTTCCCCGTGCCCTCATCGTCACTGACACCCCCTTGCTTTGCCACCGCAGAGATGGAGAATTTCGAGTACAGCATCCAGCTGAACGACAGGGACTGGGCAGAATTTTACTCAGCTTCAGAAGAATGCAGCATAATCCAGGCTGCGCTGGCCACCGCGGACGAGCAGGGCTCCAGCGACACAGAGCAAGGGGACAGCGAGGACGCCCCCCCAAGCACAGACAGGCAGGTCCCAGCAAGGACAGGCAGCATGCCAGCTCCTGGCACAGGACACTGCCCCGGAGAGATCTCCCGGCCCCAGCCTATGCCGGAGCGCCTGGCACTGGAGGAGGTGCTGTCGGGCAGCGAGGATGAAATGGATCTGGGCTCGGTCAGCAGGTTTCTGTGTGAGAGCGACAAGCCCGGCTCCCCCCAGCAGACTCCGCTGATGCCCAGCACCCAGGACAGGCAGCTGCCCTGTTCCTCAGGGGATGGCTCTGCCGGCTTAGCTAGCCATGCTGTTGAGAAGCCACTCCAGCCCCAGGACAGCCCCCGCAAGGAACTAGGCCAGGCCGCAGAACCTGCAATGGCAGCTCTGTTGGCTGTAGACGAAGGGTGGGGTGTGGCCACAGTAGCCCACGGTTACCTGCCAGAAGGAGCTTCGCAGGAGGGGGAATTATCAGGGGAGCATCTACCAGGCAGCCCAGAGAAGGCAGTGCCTGAAAGGCCAGTTCATGCAGTGGATGTGAGCTCCCCAGTGCCGGCTGTTTCCGGCGGGATGGCGAGGCCAGCGGGGGACGAGGCTAACTGGTCTCTCTGCTTAGAGCCTGGGCTGCTAGACCCCAACAGCGACACTTCCCAGAATCCATCCGGAGAGCCCCTGCAGCCCACGGGACCCAAAATGCAAGGGGACCGTTTGGGTCCATGTCAAGCCTTGAGTGGGGCAGGCTCTGCGGGTGACTCTCTGCATGTCAGGCCGCCCGCAGGGCTTTTGCACCTGGGAGGGAGCCATGAGCACCAGGGAACGCCCCCAGGCGAGGAGATGCCCTGGCATGAGGCCATGGCACTAGAAAACTCCACTCCAGCTCGGGGGGTTTTCACCTCAGCTGCCATACTGCGCGACAGCAGAGGGGAGGGAATAGTGGCTAAGCCAGTTCTTGGGGGGCCGGAGGATGATCAGGCTGTCAGCACCCCCAGGAGCAAGGAGGTGAAATGTCCTGCAGCGCAGCCCTTCCCAGAGGAACTGAAAAAGACCCGAAATGCAAGGCCAATGCAAGCAACTGATTTAGGAGTCCATGAGAACGTGTCATTGGCCCATAGCAGCAAACCCACTGCAGCACAGGAAGAGGTGTGCAAGAGCAGCACTGGGGAACCCCTACGTCTTGGCAGCACAGTGGCATTTGGAGGGGATGTTGATGACGGAGCCCAGGGAAGGCAGAGATCTGAGCTCCTAGATCCTCGTTCAGCAGCCGAGGACTCTCAGGAGGGGGACATACCTGCCCTGACCTGGCCGGAGATGTATGACTATTTTTTCTGTGACGCCCAAGAGCAGGGAGGGAAGATGAACAGCCAGGGTGGGATGGAGAAAACTCCAGTGTTTCCCTCCGAGGAGGAGCAGGAGTTACCTGAAATGTATGGGCCTGAGATGTATGAATATTTCTTTCATGAGCCACAAGGAAATGGGGGAAGAAGAGGAGGAAGGGGAAGCAAAGACAAAGGCTTGGAGCCAGACAGGTTTAGCAGCTTGGAGCAAACTCCATCACCGTGCAAAACCCAGGAGGAGCTGGGCTCAGCCACAGCTGGACAGCCCAGCGTTATCTCGATCCCTGAGGTTTATGAACATTTCTTTACTGATGGAGCAGGAGGCAGGAGGAGCTGGGGGGGGCTCTTCCTGAGCATGCCAGTCTTGGAGGCAAGAAAAACCCTGATGGCTTTGAAATCCCTCCTTCGAAAGCCCATGCTCCTGCTCAGACGCAGCCCCCCCGACCGCCGGGCCCTGGTACCAAGAGTTTCCAAAGAGAGGCTCCCCATTCTCCAGCTGACGCCTCCCAGGAGAAGCCAGCTGAAGCCAGAGGATTTAGGGATGGTCCTTGCACTAGCAGGTAAATGTTTGCTCCTGGCCCCCGCTGCCCCAGGGTTTAAAGCATTGTGCTCCCTTTTCGCAACAGACTCACTGATTAACTAGGAAACCAAAGCCCTGGTGTCTTCAGAACCACTGCTGGACCCCCCAGGTCCTGTACTACCCCATGCCTCTGCCCCAAACTCCCTCTACATCCCCTACACTGCTCTGGGGCTAGAGCACAGGCCCAGTTTTCTGTTCACCTGGAGCTCCTGGCATGGCACTGAAGTCCCCAATGCTGCACTAGTTTCTCCAGTGCCCAGAACCAGCCCTCCACCCCCTGGCACCCTGAAGTCCCTGACGCAGCTGCCCAGAAATAGTGCCATTGTCCCTCTTGTGTGTTCCTCGGTGAATCAAGCTAACCCAGCTGTGCCACCCCCTTAGTTAGCCTGTGGTCCCATCTTCAACCATGCTAGAGGATGCACTTTCAACCCAGGAATCCTTCGGCATGGTTAAAGCATAGCTTGCTCACATGCAGTGGGACCCAAATCATGTTCCCTCGCTGCACAGCAGCCTTGGACTTCACTGTTTGGGAGCCGATCCCTTAACATTACAAAACCAAACGGCTTTCAGACGTTGCCCCTTCTCCCACCACTACTGTACCCCCCTGCTGAGCTGTAGCAAGTGTCAGGGCCTTGCAGGTCAGCTTCCCAGTGAAGGAGAAATCAGTGATGTGGAGTCTGGGGATATTCTATGTGTAACTTGCTTTATTAATGCACATCCACCCGCCCTGGGGCAGAGGTGGTCAGAAACAGAATGCAGGCAATCCCTTCTTCTGTGAATCTCAGCCCAACACTAGTGCCCAGCTCCCTGCCTCCAGAACTGACTCGAGTCAGAGCCCAAAGCAGAGAGCAAAGCGAACTCTTCTGGCTCCCTGTAGATCGAACCGTGTATAACCCAAACTAACACCACCACAAGCATTTCTTCCAAGACTAAAAACTTGCTCATGCACAGAGAAAAAGAAATGGGATGGCAGACTATGTGTAAAGACAGGTGACAACTACCACAACAATACCTGTACGCAGGGATTATCATGTTGAAACCAGGCCTTCCATCTCCGACCTGGTACAATGTACAGGGTGAAAGAGATCTGTCCTTCTCCACACTGGTCTGGGAAACCAAGCTAGACCCCTACTAGCAACAAATGTGTGTAAACTGTGGCCAGGGCCCAAAGGAGTTCAGAATCCATCTTTGCTGCGTGACAATATGCTCAGGTGAACTGGGGGAACCATGAGGCTGGATTTCTGCTCGAGGGGTCAAGAAGCAGGAAAGCTGTCTGTCCCTAGCAGCCCCAGACAGTGCGATGATGGCTGAGCTGGCGAGCATGGGCTGCGACAGGCTGTCTTGGCAGGAGAGAAAGGCAAACTGGGACCTTCCCACACTACAGAAATAGATGAGAACATTTGACCCAGGGCTAATTTAATAAGCACCCACCAGAGCCTGTAAAGGTTACTCGGGCGTTGCTTTTTACTGTGAGTAGGTGAGAGAGGTTTGCGAGAGAGAATGGGAATAAAAGGAGAGGAAATCTGAACCATTATGACAACCACGGTATTTATTTAAAAGCTTATACTGTGCTGAAAGCCATGGCCCTTCTCCCCCCTGCCCCCCCGTTATGAGAAACAAACAAATAATGCTGGAGACATTGCAATGGGTGACTCAGCAAATCGCTGCCTCTTTATCTGCCAAGAGAAAAGACCCTTTGCCTTGCTGGTAACTAATTAATAAAACTGGCTTTAATTAAAAACCTGATCAAACAAACCAAGCCTCTTGCAAGCACGGCTCGAAGGTTGCTAGCGTGGGGAATCTGACAGAGTAGGAGAGAGAGGGACAAAGAGACGCCTTCCATTAGGCCTGGAGAGCAGCCCAGAGACAGCATGGCCATGACAGAGTGTAGGGGGCACGGAGGTTTCTCACAGAACTAATAACCATGCTTAGTGCTCGTCCATGATGCTTTTCTTCCATGGATCTCAAAGCCCTTTAGAAGGATGGGTACGTCTCATTACCCCAGTTGTGCAAGTGGGGGAAGGACCATCCCATGAGTCACACAGCAGGTCCACAGCAGAGCCAGGTCTCCGCTTACCCCCCAGGCCAGTGTCTGTACTGGACCACCCTCTTCCAAAGAGGAAAGATTGCCTGGTGGTTAACCTGCAACTCAAGAAGCCTTGGTTCAGTCCCCTGCTCTGCCACAGATTTCTTGTGTGACCTTGGGCAAGTCACTCAAGGTATGTCTCCCCTGCATTGTCAACCCAGGTCTGTGGGACCCAGCCTCAGTGTGTCTAAGCCCACACTTCAGCAGCTGCACTGCAGTGTACACTTGCATTTACACCTGCTGGCGCCAGGTCTCCGAGTGGTGCTTACGTGTCCATACTGCACTACGCAGCCCTTCTGACTCAGGTGTGTACCCTGAGCTGTGCCCACCCTGCAAAACGACAGGGTCATTGCAGGACTAGGGCTCTGCTCTCTCCCACCCCCAAGCAGCATGCTTGGAACTGGGGGCCGAGCACTCCCTGAACCAAATCAGAGTGATTTGTGTGCAGAAAGAAGGGGGGCTTGGGCTCAAACCTGACTCAGAGCCTGGGGTCAGTGTGCAGTGTAGACGTACTCTTAGTCTCCCTGTGCCTCAATTCCCCATCTATAAAATGGGGATAGTGACACTGCCTATCCTCAGAGGGGTGGTGTGAGGATAACCACATTAAAGACTGTGAGATGCTCATATCCCATGGTAAAGGGACCTAGATAACTTAGCTAGACAGACCTCCTATGTTCCCCAGGAGCACATTGTCACTTCCCTGCTCTATACAAATTAAAAGCGATTTTCAAGCTCCTGATTGGCCATAAAGTGTTAAAACTGGGTGAATTATTTAAAACTGGGTCGAATGAAAAGTTTATGGGGAAGATCCTTCCAGAAATGGACCAATGTTCTCCAAAAACGGTAATAAGAAAGTGATCCTGCCCAAACCTGTAAGGAGAGGAAAGCTGTAAAAATTTGCCAAAAGATCCTTTCTCTTTTCCCTTTGAAAAACGCACTGGGGGATTGAAGAATTTAAAGCTTCAATATACCAGAAAGACAAGGTTGAAATGACCAGTGTACCAGGAGGGTTAGTAGTACTGCTTGACCCTTAGCTTCAGGTTGTTCTTCCCGCAGAAAGGCCCCATCCTCCATTAGCTCTCACACAGAAGGACATGTGCCTGGTCTTCGTTGCCTTTGCATCCTGGGCCGTGAAGACTTCAGATCTGCATGCTCCGGACGCATGGAAGACTGGTATGTAGGATGCTCATGTGGGAGAGGAGATGCATGGGGGATTTAGCTTTAGATAACATTGAAATGTTATCCGACTGGCTAGATCCTAACACTAGGCTGATCATGCAGATTGGAGTGGAATCTCTCCCTACTTCACTGTATAAGGTCGTCTTCCTGCTCTCTGAAATGTTCTGTCCATCACTGACTATTTCTAGTATTTTCTCTCACCCAGGAAGAGCCTGGTTCCTATCTCATACCATTTTTACTCCAGCATAACTACTACTGACTTTCATTATAGTTAGGAGTATAGGAATTCTCCTACTGCTTAAGACTAATCCTGTACTGTGTCCAGACAGTGGCCAGCAACAGATACATCAGAAAAAGATGCAAGAGACCATATAATGGCTGATTATGGAATAACTTGCCTATAGGAGACATTTCCTCCTGAACCCCATCAGCTAGGAATTGTCTTACACCCTGATATTTGAGGGTTTCATGTTCCTTTAAAGATTTTTACCCTTCCTAATGAAACCTTGGATATTCATATCATTTTTTATAAATGTCTAATACTTTTTAATTACTGCTAAGCTCCTAGCCTCAATAATATCCTTGGGCAGTGAGTTCCCCAGGGCAACTGTTTGTTGTTATTTACCCCAGGTGTACGTCAGTGTGCTTGAAATCAGAATCAGGCTCAGGTTCTACAAACGAGACTTTTGTCCTTCTGCCGTCCATTCAATGCAATGCCAGGGCATATGATAAATATCTTACAAGACAAATATTCCTGCCGACAATTTATATTTCAGACCACCTGCAGCTGAGCACAGGAAACTAACATAAAACTATGACTGAGACCCCATTTACTACAGCAGATCCCTTACCAATGAAGTGCAAATTCCAGTCCAGGATTTTCCTCCGATTGTCCCAAGTGAGGCATATTAGGTAATAAAGTCAAATAGGAAGCTGACCCCTGTGATCTAAGAATAGCTCATTGGCTAACATTGTTTAGTAGAACAATCATAAGGAAATCTTGGACTGGACTTTCTTGCATCCCCAGCTGTTCCCTTTTTTGATGTTTAGATATGGATGGGACAAAACTGAGTCACAACAGATAGAATTCCCACCACATTTCTCTCCCAGTCTCGAACATTTATTTAAAACTGAAATCAATTAAAGGGGGAGCTAAGCTGCAAATTTTGGATCAGGCTCAGGTCCCAAAATCCAAGTGGTCTTGGGGCCATGGTTTTAATGTGGCTCACTTGTAGCCAACGGTGAAGTTTGAATGAGTGGATCTGGGTTCAAAGTGCCGCGTGTTCCGATCAGGGAATTTGGTTGGGTCCATCTCTACCCTAACCCAAAGCTTTTAAATGGAGGGGCAGAGAAGTGAGTGTATCTTTTGTTCTTCACCATTTACACTGTCATGCATCTCTGAATTTCCTGGTTCTGGCTGGGGCCACAATCAGAAGATCATACCCCAGGAGAGCTGTTCTCCGTCTTGCAGCAGTTGGGGTGGGAGCATTGCCACCAGGTGGTCAGAGCAAAGGATCCATGCTACCTCTGCCACTAACTCACTCAGGTTGGAATTCAACCCTATGCCATGGGGCCAACACAACACCTATGTCCATTGGTGAGTCACTGCTCCTCTCTGTTCCTCAGTTTCCCCCTCTGTGACATGGGTGTGATAATATTACCTAGATTAAAGGGGGCTGTGAGGCTAAATTCAGTCATTTTTGCAAAGTTCCCTGCAATCTGGAGATGAAAAGTCCCATCGCTGTGCGGATCAATTGTTCATTAGCTATGGTAAGGAGAGACACCAGCATGAGCGACCCAATGGTTACTCTGCAGCAAGAAGGAAATCATATGCAGCAACTCATATGAAACGCTGCTCCAGAAACCTGTTTGTTCTGCACAGGCCTTAAACCAGGGCTTTGGGATAATGCTAGCGATTCATTTTGGAAATGGGTTGGGGTCTTTTCCAGTGTTACTGGCAAACCTCGGCACCCTCTCTGCCATCCGTTACTTCAGACGGCAGCTCGTAGAAGGACAGCATGGAAGCTAAATGCTCCCATGTGGCCCCCCATCAGAGACACGTCTGAGAGAAGACACTCCCTGCACCTCACCCTTTGGCAATAAAATGACTGTTTGCAGCCTGGATTCCAGAACCGTGTCTCCGCTGGACCCATTGGCAGAGTCCAGGATGATGAGAAGCAGCACCCTTTCAATGAACTCAGACATTTAATCTGTTTATGTTGTAGGCATTTTGTTGCATTGGATAGAATTAGGCCCCGTGCATGCTGGTTCAGTTCTGTTCTCTGCCTCTGGCTTGGTCAACATGGCTATCAGATCGGAGGGGGGGAATCCACATGCCTGACCGAGGTCTCTAACCCCAGTGTAGAAACAGCTCAACAGAAGAATGCGTCTGTCAATACAGCTACCATTCTTTGGGGAGGTGGCGTTCCAACCCCTTCCGTAGTGTAGGCTGTGTCTACACTACAGGGAATGCTGGCAGAGCTACAGCGATGTCGCCGTGCTAGTGCTGTCCCTGTAGCACAGAGATTCTCTCTCTCCCCTCTAAGTGCAGCGGTTTCGCGTTGCTATGCCAGCCCCTCTGGATAGTTAGGTAGCTGCATGCGCTGATGTGTGTTCCAAGGGGAATCTTACCCCTTTGTCTCCTGTTGATGGCTGGTGGCACGGGGAATACTTGATAGTAGGGAGATACAAAGCGGAAGAAACTGGGGCAACTCATCAGTCGTTTGGTGTCCAGTGGGCTCAGCTAGCTGTGGGGAGGCTTTCTGACAGGAAGGAAGGCGAGGGTTTGAGGAACGTATATCCACAGTGGCAGCTTTCAGGCTGGCTGCTCGTCCCCAGCCGCGCTGTAGAGCAGCACCGAAATCAGGAATGTATCCAAGTGATGCTAGAAGGTGGCTTGTTTAGCACAGCTCAGACCTTCATGGGTCGGATCATGTCAAGGGAGTTCATCCGCTTGGATTTCATTCCTAAAAATCACCCGTTTGTGCCAGAGGTCCATTTCAATGAGGCCGGAGTAGGATTTCTGGAGCCAGTGCCCTGCTTTGCCATGCAAGAGACCTCAGGTTCAATGGCCTCCCTCAGTCGCTTACGCACTAGGGGGGGAGGACGGTGGGGGTAGGCTGCACTCTGCTCCCACGGGTGAGGCATTCAGTCCCTGGTTCCTCTGAGCAGTTATACAGGAGAACTGAGGGGCCCTAGAAAGGGGGCTGGTTTTAGCCCTTCTAGGCTGGATGGATTGAGGGCTTCAAGGCCAGAGTGTAGCCAGGGGCTGGGGCTGAGGAGATTACAAATTAGGAGAGATCTAAAAGGCTCTGATGGGGGATGTAGAGGAGACACGGAAGAAAGGGAAAATACTGAAGGATTATGGGACAGAGGGTATGCACATGCCATGATCGCAGGTACCCAGCCGCTCAGTGATGAGCAGTACCAAGGTCCAGAGACAACCATAGGGCCGTCTGCTTCACGGCATCACAGTGGGGGCAGAGGGAGGTTGAAATTAGTGGGGAAGGAGAACAGAAAGGGGCTTTGGCAAAATCATGAGAGAACAGGCTGGCTGGCAGGTATCAGACCTGGCTGGAACGTTGCAACAATAAACAGGAATGAGATGTGGTGGCAGCGTTCACACATTTGTTTCCCCACCGCTTCCCCGCCAGCGCTAGCTATTCTATGGTTCGCTGCTTGACAAGGAGCTGTAGGTTTTTGTCCCCTGTAGGTGTGAAAAAAGTCGTCAGAAAGTAATCTGGGGCTGGGGGAGGGGGAAACTGAACATCCAGGGAAGGAGGAGAGAGGCGAAAGGTGCCTGAGATCCAGAACTGAAAGGGCTGAAGTAGTGTCTTGTGTTAAGGGTTACTCACCCTCCAGAACATCTCTGTAACCGTGTCCCAAGGGACCATCTGCGACAATCTCAGCCCGCCCTCCTGTGCCCCAGAGGCGGTACTACAGCTAACATCACACTTCTAAATTGTCACTGGGATTTAGACCTGGCTTCTGTTTTACAATGCCTTTTTTATTGGTGTTCGGAGTTATCTACAGTGTAACAGCCATCCTTGGGGTCCCGATAAAGGACTTGAACACGGGTCTTCTACAGCTCAGGGCACGCTACACTCTGAGCTAACGCAATGTGTCTCCCAACTGGGAGTACAGCAGACTCCTCTCTGTGGTTCAGCCACATACCAAGCAGTGGGTCACATTAGAAAACCCAATCCTCGTCTCAATACTGAGTTAACCAGCTAGCAATAGGACCAGTAGAAAAGGTCCTGGGATCGACAGCCTGTGCTAACTGCACCACTCAGTCACTGGTGCACCTTACCCAGTTCCTTTACCTGGTTTCTGTCTGTTAGGCTGCCAACTATTGGTGGCGTGGTACAAACAGGCACAGTGTGAGACAGCTCCAGACAGCTGTGCCCAAGCACCGCAATCCCAGTGTGTAGTTCCCTCTGTTATTTGGGTATGGCCCAGATGATCTAATCAATTTTTGTTCGTCTCTAATTTCTATAATTCCAGCCATCAAAGCACACAGACCCCACTCCCGGCATCTCAGTATCTTTTCGCGTGACCGTCTAACCAGAGGCCCTCTAAAATATCAGACAGGGCCAAACTGCCAGGTCATGTGGTCAAAAATCCATGAGGGCAGTAGATTGAGGCCAGCTAGCACGCTCATCACTGGTGACCCACAGGGATCAAGTCTCCAAAGGCTGCAGGGAATACGCTCTCCAACTGGTTTCCCCCACCCCAAAACTCCTGACTGCCTCTTCTGTACATGGAATATAAATGATCCATGAAATGCTCATAAGCTTTACTTTTCTTTGGCGATGGTTCCAAAATCTGTCTCATGAAATAAGAGGAGATTTTAGTTACTTCCTTGCAATACATAGTATAATGGAGTTTTAATGTTAGGGTTAGGGGGTGTTAAGGAGCTGTCTTTAAAAACATGCACTATTAAAGATAAGTGCGTGCATATACATAGTGCATATATAGCTATATAGCAGTAAAACGAGGTAGTGGTGGGTACACACTGTATATAGATACAGTATATTAGTTGTATATATGAAATATATGTCAGATATTTTTTTGGCTGAATAACATGTTGGAAGCTTCCAATACATTTTCTATTTCATTTAATTCTGGTGTACGTCTATTTGTACATTGCGGCAAAATTTCTCTGTGGTTCCCACACACTAACCTTCTAACAGGCCTGTGCCTAATAAATGATCAACCCATCATGCAGCCATTTATCACAACCGATTCAAGGCACAGATACAGTACAGCAGTGCAGAATGGAAGGAACTGGCCTTTGGGGGAAAGAACAGATGACTTCATGACAAAGGGTTTTTTTTCCCACCATCTCTGATTCAATCATTTATCCCAGGCACAGCTTAGATAATGCGTATCTTCACCTCCAGCTCCTACTGCAATCAGGGCCTGAGGGAGAGATGTTCGCTTCCCAGTCCTGCTTGGGGTTATCCCTTCCGAAAGAGCCAATGAAGGGATTGTGGGGATGAGGGGCTGGAAAGTCCATCGCATGGTTCTGGGTCAAAGTAGCCACTGATCTCAATTCCTCCTCAGGTCACACAGCTCATTTGCAATGCTTTTGGCAGGGCGTTGTTCTCCTGGATTGCAGTAGGACATGGCGGCCAGTTCTGCACAGTTACAGTGTCTAGTATAAGCGTTTGAATTAAATCCAACCTGGCAGTGAGTTAGTCTCTGCAGAACATTATGAGCTAAATAACATATGGTACAGAGAGAGAACCAACCTGGCTTGGGCCAGCAACAGAGCTCCAGCTCACAACCCTTTGCACAAGCCGGAGAATCTCTGGATTCTAGCACCGAAGAGCTACACAGTGGCAGGAGCAGTAAGCTCAGAATCCGCCTGTGTGAACCGACTATGAGGAGGAGACAAAACCTGATGTGCTCCTAGTCTGTGTGAGAGAGACAAGCCAACTGGGGCTTCTGTTTATTCTCACCCAAGACTCTTCTGACCAAATGGGACGTTCCGTGACGCAAAGGGAACATCTACACTGCAATACAAGCCCCGTGGCTAGCCTGGGGCAGCTGACGTGGCCACGTGGGGCACGAGCTCCGGGGCTCTAAAATTGCAGTGTAGACTCTGACACCCACGCCCCATGCAGGGGTCTCGAAGCCAACATAAGTCCAAACGTCTAGACTGCAGTTTTATAGCCCTGCAGCCTGAGTCAACTGAGGTGGGCTCTGAGACGCGGTGCTGTGTGTTTTTAACGTAGTGTGGACATGACCCTCACGGACAATCGTTTTAAAAACAAGCGCTACCCCAGGCGCTGAAGAGAACGATGAGAGGAACAACCCTCCTAGGAAACCTCAGGACTGGAGACAAGTCACACAATAATCTGCCTTACTGGGGCTGAGCCCCCATAACGTGAGGTACAATTCAGGGCTCTAGGCGCTCCTTCTCTGACAGAGACAGCCAAGCAGTGCCCATCAGTGTTACCTGAGTGCAGACGCATTCCCCCTTGAGTGAACAGTAACACTGCAGGGGATGGGGAGCTCAACCATTCGCCTATGTTCCGTTTCACCATTGAGCCAGCCGTAAAACGTTCACCGCGCTGCACGTTTTCAGTGGCAGGTAGGAATATGGAGTGCGCGACATGGCGGGTGGGTCGTGGGGGTAAGAGCTGGAGGAATCAGACTATTTCATTATCCAAGGCTTTCCTGGGAGACAGTAAATAACACTGGTTAAAAAACAGAACGAAGTGGGGCGAGGGGGCAGCAGACGGCTCCTTCTGCTGGAGACGGAGGCTCTCGTGTTTGCTAAGTCTTGCTTTGATACTCCCTGTTTAGGGCCTCATTTTGCACAGAGGCTGTGTAAGAGGTGTCATTATTGCAAGCATAACCATCCATAGCTCCTCTTTTTGCTTTCCATGAGCCCAACTATTTTTTTTTTGTAACCACATCACCAAAAGCTGAAGGGAATCAGCATTCTCCTTTACTCCCCCGGCGCAAGAAGACAAGTGATTTTTTGCCTCAGTCTAGGCCATGTGCCGCATGCTCACAGTGGCAGGCGCCATTGAGCTGTTGGTAATAAATAAATTAATGATCGTGCAAACTGCCACCTAATTAAAGTGGGGCAAATCCCCCAAAGGTTGGGAATGCTGGTTTAGTCTGAATTAACCGCCTAAAATCTGGACGTTTCTTTGAACTCTCCAAATCTCTTGGGTTGGTAAAGCTGGGTTGCAGGTCACACTAAAATAGGGGGGGTGTCTGGCACCTATTTTTCTGGTCCTGGCCAGAAACCTGAATTTAATAAACAAACTTTTCGGAATTCTTCAGACCCTCAGAGAAGATTTGGCTCAAGTTGGGTTCCAAAACTGAGCAAAAGGTTGACAGTGGAGACTTTAGATTAGGAACAATCAAATCCATATGGAAAAAGATCAAGCTCCGACGTGCAGGATTTTCAGTTACACTATGTTCCTTCCAGTGGCCGAGGCTCTGTCCTAAACCACTGCAGGGATTGAGTCTGCAAATGCAAATGCTACTGGCTCCGTTCGCTGTTTCGGTGTCTTGTGATGAATGAGGGAACTCCATCAGCTGAGGCCAGATCGGAGATCTTTCATCAGTTGGGCGCAGCTGGGCCTTTTGCTTTTGCTAAATCATTGTTAGAGAGTGACCCATTTGCTCTCTTCTCCACCTCTCTCCCGCCAGGGCTAAGGGCATAGCTTCCAACCCCTGCCACATTGCTCTCTGCACCCTATACGTGATGGTGCTGTCAATTTTCTTAAGATGAGTAGGGTTGGGCTGGCGCTGACGGGAGACCTCCGAAGAAAATTCTAGGGATTCAGTTCTGCATCCCTTGCATCGCCATTTACACATGTGCACACACCTTTGATTGGGCAGCCTTTCCCACTCCCTCTGCACAGGCGTAAATGATGACAGAAGGTGCAAGCCAGTGGAGGATTATGCCATAGATTCTACAAGAAGATGACTCACTAGAGGACACGCTTTCCTCTGAATCCCATTGAGCCAGGGACCCAGAGTCTATGCAGGGATCGCTGTGCTGCTAAAAGCTGTAGCCTTCTTGATGAGATGTATAATCAGAGGCCTGGCTGTTTGAGCTCCTTGAGTCTATGATGATATGGCATGTTGTGTATCCTTTCATCATGCTCATGGCTCTTCTCCAAACTTTGTCTGATTTATCAACCTCTTTCTTGAACTGTAGGTATCAGAATTTGGTTTGCATAGCTTTGAATAGCTCAGCCTGAGAAAATAAACAATAAAAATGAGAAGTGGTGCTGATCACAATCTATTTATCTTAACAAAGCCAAGGAGGGGGCCTAGATTAGTCTATAAGTACTTACATGGGGAACAAATGTTAAACTGTGGGCTCTTCAGTCTGTCAGAGAAAGGTATAATATGATCCAATGGCTGGAAGTTGAAGCTAGACAAAGTCAGACTGGAAATAAGGTAAACATTTTTAACCATGAGAGTCCTTAGCCACTGGAACACTTTAACAAGGGTCATGGTGGATTCTCCATCACTGAGAATTTTTAAATCAAGATAGGATGTCTTTCCTAAAGATCTGCTCTAGGAATTATTTCGGGGAGGGTCTATGGCCTGTGTGCTAACAGAGCCGACTAGATCAGTGGTTCTCAATCTTTCCAGACGACTGTACCCCTTTCAGGAGGCTGATTTGTCTTGCATACCCCAAGTTTCACCTCATTTAAAAATTACTTGCTTACAAAAGCAGACAAAAATACGAGTGTCACAGCACACTATTACTGAAAAATTGCTTGCTTCCTCATTTTTACCATTATAATGATAAAATAAAGCAACCGGAATATAAATATTGTGCTTACATTTCAGTATGTAGTCTATAGAGCAGTATAAACAAGTCACTGTTTGTATGACATTTTAGTTTGTACTGACTTTGCTAGTGTTTTTTGGAGCCTGTTGTAAAACCAGACAAATATCTAGAGGAGGTGATGTACCCCCTGGAAGATCCCTGTGTACCCCCAGGGGTACATGTACCCCTGGACTAGATGATAATGGTTCCTTATGGCCTATGAATGCCAACCTAGGGGATTTAACCCCTAGGATGCCACTGAAATGAATGAGTTGTGTCTAAATCCCCTCGTCAGCCTTGAAAACTTTCACTGTGGTGCTCCAAAGTGTGCTAAGCTCTTTCCAAAACAAACAGAAAAGCCCCTGCCCTGCCCTGCCATTAGATGTAACACAATGACTGGCGGTTACAAACAACAAGGAGATGTCCTGATTTTATAGGGACAGTCCTGGTATTCGGGGCTTGTCTTATATAGGCACCTATTACTCCCCCCTTTTTTTCTCCTCCCCATAATCAAACTCCACTGCAGTCAGTCCGAGACTTTCAATCGCAAGCTGTACATAAAGGGGCCCATTTGTAACAGGGAGGGTCATTTACCATTGGAACAGGGAGGTGGTGAGGGGTTTCCCATCACATGAAGTTTTTTAATCAAAATTGGGGGACTTCCGGAAAAAAACAGGCTCAAGCCAACCACAGGACGCTCAGTGCAGGAATTACGGGTGAAATTCTGCTCAGTGTCAAATTCAATGGTCGGAAATTCTTTGACTCAAGCCTTAAGGCCCAGATCTTTAAAGATATTTAGGCCCCTAACTCCCACTGATTTCAATGAAGATCAGGGCCTAACTGCATAAAGCATTCGGAGATCTTCGCTGTAGAAAATGCCAGACGATCAAGATGTGATCACATGGGGCTGGGGGTGCCCGGTTTGCTGCTCCTTTTTGTATTCTACAGAAGAAGAAAGAGGGTGGAGTGTATACATTAGAAGATAGATGCCTCCCACCTTGCTGCAGGGCCACGGAAAAGGAGCACCCTTTCAGTGCAGAAATCAAAGGGTCGGAAACCACAGCCAGTGTCGGGCGAGTTTGGGGCAGACTTGTTAGAGCAGCCACCTCTCCAGCATCGTAGGGGAAAAACCAGCCTTGACGCGCCTGTAATTTTCCTGCTTGGTTTATTCAGTGACCTTTAGTCTCCTCCCTCCCATACCACTGACAGGTCAGCTGGCCAATAACTTGTCCTCCAGCAAAGACACCAGAATGACCATCTCTTGGAAAAGCAGGGCCCCCTGCAAGCAGTAGAAATGACCTTTTCCGGGGAGCCGAGTCTGGGTTTTTCGGTTTCACTCTGCCAAAGAAAGTGGTTTGCTGGAGCCTAGAAATACCAGGTGGGAGCCAAGCTACTCTACACCATCTCCTAACCTAACACGCAGCTCCCCATCTGACACTTCGTCTTGCCAAGCAAGTGAAAAAGTCAGACAGGTGCACTGTGAATAATTACCTCCTTTTTTCAGCTGCCTTCTGCAGCAGCCTTATTCCAAAGGTCTCCTGCTATACAGTGTAACACTTACGGTGCTGGACGGGAATAGATCCTGGATTTCTCTCTTCTCCAGCAAGCAACATAACAGTGCGGCCAACGCGATGCAGTTCGAGCCATAGCCCTCTCATTATTCATCTCACCATAATAAAATCAGGTCATAGGTTCCAGCAGAAATTTCTGCATGGTCACTTTCTGGGATATTAACCTGTTCCACCAGGACTTCAATGGGATTGAAAGCAATAGCGGTCAAATTATTTCAGGCCAGACCTAGGAATGGCATTTGCTAGCGAGCCAGAAGAGGAGTCCTACAGAAATGATGGCTGGCTGTTTTTTACTTTAAACTCACTGGCAACTGAAAGGCAGCTAGTACTAACAGACAGATAGTTCTCTAGCTCCTTCTATGCCCAGGGAGCTATACAAACTAAACGATACACAGAGGGGTCACTCCATCCCACTCTGGAATGAGCTGCATGGATCTTCATTTTAAAGCCCTAAGGAGACTGAGTGAGGGACATCCCTGGGCTTGGGGGGAGGGGAGAGGAGGGAAGAGGGAGTGGATTCAGTCTCTTCAGCCACAGTCAAGGTCAACTGGGATCTTCTGCAGTGACGCAGCAGCCTTGTTCTATCCTGCATTCTCTCTAGTCTCTGAACTGTGTGGGAATGAGGCCAGGCCCACCGTTTAGGCTGAGTCTTCATGGAAAGCAGGTGAGTTCCCCGCAGCGGCGTGTTAAGAGTTCGTCACAGCAAGGCACATGCTGCACAGCTGGGACTCTCCAGTGTAGAGGCAGGGCTGGACTTTGGCAGGAGTGTAACAATTCCGGCTTCTGAGAGCCCTGCAGTTCTGCTCTGCGCTTACGGACAAACTTCCTTTAGCCATGGATCTTAAAGACCTTTTCCAGCAGAAATTAATCCTCCAGCCCCATAGGAAGAGAGATTCCCAATTTTCAGGTGAAGAAACTGAGGCACTAAGCACTGAATTGACTAGCTTGAAGTCACAAAGGGCGTCAGTGGCTGAACCAGAAGGTCTCTTGAATTCCCATTCCCCAGAAACACCAGGTTATGCTCCCTCCTCTTATATGCATTAAATACAGTAGCTCTGAACAATCTTG
This sequence comes from Mesoclemmys tuberculata, assembly GCA_007922155.1. NCBI lineage: Eukaryota > Metazoa > Chordata > Testudines > Chelidae > Mesoclemmys > Mesoclemmys tuberculata. The sequence continues at coordinate 15,520,402 of ML675630.1, read as the reverse complement.
CTTCACTTCTCACAAAGCAGAGAGGGAAACAAAATGATCTCCCATGTTCTAAAAGAAAGGGCATTTATTTCTACACGGTCCGTCAGGCTGCAGACCTTCGGAGAGCCCTGGCAAAAAGAATGGCTGAACGTTCATTCAATTAAAGCCACAGAGTAATTCTGAGAGCGTTCACAATCCCCTTTCACGGGTGGTCATGTGAGCCACATGTTCACAAGAACATCAGCAGAAAGAACACGCCACATAACCTAGTGCAAATGTGCTTTCACATGTGGCCTATTGCACATTTAGTGGCTTTGGGGGCAGAAGTAACAACGTACGACGTAGCTGACCAAGCGCGCGGCATGAACAGCGAATTCTCAAAACAATGGCTGCAGTTTGCAAGCAGCCCACAGGCTGAAACCAACGGCCAATACTCAAAATCACAAACCCATTTGGAAAACAACCCAGTCTGTTCACAGAGAATTTGCACCCAGAAAGGGGAGACAGTGTTGTCAACTTTCCGGATTTGATCATGAGTCTCAGTGATAGCTGGTGTTTTTCTGAAAGCCCCAACTGCTAGAATTAAGTGGTTATGTGACAATAACCACTTCCATTACAAGAAATGTTTCTATTCTTCATTTTTTGGGGGGGGGGGGAAGCTTGAAAACATGACCTGACCTGAGCATAAACTAACAGCTCAGAAACCAGGAGACAAAGAACCCACAATGGATTTTTAAAAAAATATCTCATGATTTTGTAAGCCAATCTCATGATTCCGGGGGGACGGCTAACATGACCGTTGAGCGGCTGGAGTTCGCAATGCTGACTTTTGCCAAATAATAAATCGTTGGCTGTGATTACTTGGCCAAGTCTAATCACAGCTTTGGCCTGTCATCTTCCTTTGTGAACGAACAGGCGACTATTTCAAGAGTAAATCAAAAAAGTGAGCAGAGCAACATGCGGACGTGTGCAAACTTGCTGGGATCTCCAGTGCCCTGGGACTGTGATCAGTGGGTCAACCTAGTTGAGATTTTCTCTCTGCTGCAACCCAGGTTTTGGAGGATGGATACGTTTTTCAGGAGGGAAGTGGTTTTTAAAGATACAGTGGGCTCAATTCTGGGCCCATCGTCAGGGAGATCGCTAGTGTCACTTTAAATAAACTCTATTTATACACCCTGGGTCAGCTGAAAAACAGGTCAAGAGCAAGTGTTGGGTTTTCATAGTCAGGAGAAAGGAGTATATAGGAAGAGCTGGAAAATACACCACTGCTGTCTACAACAGCAGCTCCCATCAGTGAAAAAGGGACAGGCTGGATCAGTAGCTCCCTAGAAAAATATTAGGTGCTGCAGGAAATGGTATTGGTGACTCGGTAGCAGAGATGGACCTGTGCTGTGGAGCTTGGAGTTGGATCTGAGGGGTGCTGACTGGGGACCATTTTAGGGCTCATCCACCCACAACCATTCTACCACTTTGATTATATCAGCTTAGTTTAAATAGTACAACACCCTCCCTCTGTCCTCCTTCACCCCGGTGTGGAGCGAGAGGCAGTTATATCAATATAAACGTGGTGTATTCCTATATGGTAAGGGTGAGACGCTATACAAGTACAACTGCATCCACAGCAGGGTCTGTGCCATTATAACTATTTTGATTAGAAAGCAAAAACCACCCCTCCCGCCACCAGCATAATTCTACCAGGACAAAACCGGTTTGCAGCCCAGGTCTTAGAGACCAGTTAAACAATGAAATGCAGGGTTTTGGGGGACAGGAGAGTTCAGTTCCACGGTGGGTTTTTCCTTCCCCAATAGCTGGCACTATTCCCATTGTTAGCACTGAACTAATACTCCAGAATGGCATGAGAGGGCAACAGCGCCAGAGGTTTTGTCTTTCAGAGGAGACAGAAGACCAAGGCCCTGACACTTGTGGTCATTGTTTTGCAAGATTACCCAGCATGGAATGTGGCTATGATAGCACAGTTATTACATTCTGCCTCCTTCTATCCTGCCTGTGCTTGCATCTGGATAGGGCAGGCTTCATTTTCTATCCTGAATTGGTGTGTTACGTTGCTGGGTGCTGTTAACCAGGGTTGCCAAGTTCCATCCCAGAGATGGCTGGGTTTCAGAGATAGTGCGATCACTCCTGATGCCCCAGCAATCAGCTGGCTGCACAATGCAGCGTGGTGGATCTTTTCTGGACAGGGATAAATTTGCTAGATTTTCATTGCTGTCAAAGCTGTCCCTCTGTCACACATTTTCTACCGTGCCCAGGTCTGTAGTAACTAAGGCCCAGATTTTTAAAGCTATTTAGGTGTTGCTACGCTCAGCGACACAATGTCGAACTGCTTGAGGAACATAAATCTCATTTTCAACAGCAAAGTGGGCACTCAGGTGTCTAAATTCCATCGACAGTCAAACATTGCATCATCTACATAGCTTTACAAATCTGGGTCTCAATGCTGACCCTAAGTTTAAGTGTTTAAATCTTCCAGTGCAGATACTGTCCTGCCTCCTCCTTACAACAGTGAAGCAGAAGGTTTTGAAGGTAGCCACTCCCTCAAATCAAGCAGTCTCTACAAGAGAGGGGGAACCAGGTAAAAAGGTAACATTTATTTAAGAGTCTAACAGACTAAGATGTGGACCAATAAAAACAGGGAAGGAAAAGTGACTCAGGTTTGAAAGAAGAACAAGAGAAGTCTCCATAAGGAGCAGTGGATGGGTAGAGACAGGGTGACCAAACTGAAATTTGCAAAGCCTGCGTCCACGCTAAATCCACGAACTGAGTTTCTTTAACTCCCGCTCTCTGGCTTGAAAACTGGAGCTGCTCTCCCCATTTATGGAGTCCAGAGACAAAGCCATGGCCTGACCTACCATTCTCAACCTGGAGGGACAAATAAGCTTTTAAACTAGGCAGTCACATCCAGATCTTTAAAGGTATTTAGATGCCTACCTCCCATTGATTATATCTTGGAAGATCTGGGCTTCAGTCCACTCGCCCGAGAGGTCTGGGACTTTATTGCCACTAATAGCAAAGCCTCCAGCTAGAAAGCCTTAATTGATTACAATTAGATGTTACAGTCACAGCTGCTGCAGAATGCTAGCTTAGTTTGACAGACTGAAAAACGAGAGAGAAAAGGTGCATCGTGAGTGAAATCCACTGCAGTACAAATGTGCAGTTCAAGGTTTATGCATCGCTCATGATCTACTTCAGCTCTTGTGCTGGCCCAATGCAAGTTTCCTGTAGTACTGGACTGCAGCCAGCATAATGGTTAAACTTAGCAGGCAGGCAAACTGATCCCAGTCGGTAAAATCTGTTGAGCAATTTGAATTCTTTGACAGACACTTGCAAAGCATCTTTCCAGCCAAACGATTCCAAAGACAGGAGAGCAAAACAGAGTCTGTAAACTGGAATTCCAGCCTCTGGCATGAACCCCATCTCATGAAGAACACCCGAGAGAATTTGTTCCTAGATAAGATGTTTGCACATGACTGATCTAAACTGAGGAGCACAGACTGTCAGCAATCTGAAAATTCTTCCTCCAGTGATTCAAAGACTTAGGGGGATGGGGAAGAGTTATTTTGTCCTTCAGGTGCTGGAAGGAAGGGCAGCAACACAGAGGAAACACCAATTCCTCAGTTAAACCAAGTGAGGACAAACAGAGACTTTTTCTGAAGGCAGGTGTATTATTGTTAGAATTGTCCAATCTTGCAGAAATTGTCCAGTGTACTTTACAGTAGGTTATTTTAATACATTGCAATCTCTGCTATATATATAAATAGATATATATAAATCTAGCTATTGAGAAAGGTTTTTGAATGTTGCTGTGTTCAATAAAACCAGTGAGCCCGGCTGCATCCCGGAAAACTACGTACCTCTGACATTCCCAGGGCAAATCTGTAATAAATAGCTCCTCTCAGTGCTAAGTTATTATCTATAAACCCTCAATACGAAAGTAAACCTGAAACAAAACAAAAAAAGCTAGACGACCCAACCGTCCCACAATGTACAGATGTGTTGGCAGCTGACAGTCTCACAGAATTGTCCAAGTTCATAGCTACAAAATTAAATAGGTTTTCAACTCACCCACATTTACACATTAAATACAAATATTCCACTCAAAACCTATGTGTAAACTTTGCTTGTTACCTTCTAAAAAAGTTCAAGTACAACAGTCTGGTGGCTTCTTTCATTTATACCAGTGACAGAAAGATTTCCTTAATACAGTTTGTTCAGACTGCGTGGGGAATGCAGCTTAGAATTTGGAGCCTAGGGTAAAGCACCTTAGCTTGCTATTTTTTCTGTATGTGCTGAAGGATCAGATGGAAGTGGCTGGAAAATGATAAAGCTCCAACACTGTCCCCTCAGAAATGATGGTGGTTTGTGCGGTGGTCTTCTGCCTTTCCATAAGGGATCTAGAGGGGACCGTAGGACACCAGCATTCCTTAGATTATTGGAGCGTTTGGAGGCTCATGTAGGAGTTTTGCTTCATGATCATTTCCTGTCCAAACATACAGCTTAAAACATACATAGGCAGAGTTTAGATTGAGTTCAGTAAATTTGCAGAGGTCTGAGGGGGGCGAGAGGGGAAAATGTCTCTTGGGAAGAATCCAGCAGCATCCTCACCCTGGAGAAATCTTTTGAAAGCACATGCCTTTGAGAGCACGTCACAGGTAACAGATTGCCTCTTCATCTCTTTCTCTTTCATCTCTTGGTCACGCTCTGCAGATTCTTTTATTGGCGCCCACCACCACCATCTGGGTCATCACTGACAGGGAAGATGGAGTGGTGTCCAGACATGGCAGTGGACCTACATGACCGCCCTCCATTAGCTTGGGCAGGCCTTATGGATCAGGTCAGGATTACTGTCTTCAATATCTCCATTGCCGGCTCTGACTTTTGCACTAAGTAAATGGGATGAGGGCAGTTGTTACCAATACTGCAGACTTTGGTGATCGTGAATGTTCACGTGTCTCCATAGACTTGACGCTTAGCGGGGAAAGGTTTGCCTAATCAACAGTGCTCAAAATTTAAAGGTTTCCCTGATGTCACCAACCAAGAGACTCCATTGAAAAGACTCCATTGAAAAGGTCTTCCACTGCATAGCTCTTTAATACTCAACACACATGCTAACCCATCCAGTGACTGGTATCCTCCTCTCTTCTAGCCTTCAAGTCATTGACCTTTCCATACACACCATGTCCTGTTAGCTAAAGGGAGTGTGATTATCTTGGCTTCTTTTCTATTGCATAGAACAACGGCGATTCACGAAACCCGGCTCCCCACATAGCCAGGATAGGGGGTTTCTTTAGACTGCCAGACCTCTGAGCTCCCTCTAATGCTGTAGAAATGCTGGGAGGCAGGGAGGGACTTCAATTTTCATTAGGATTCGTAGAGTCTTGTTCCTGCTTGTTGACGATGTGTTAAGATTGGATGGGAAAGTTCCAACATGATGAAAACATACCGGATCCAGAGCTCAGCAGACACAGGTGGCCCAGTCCCTGTAGAGATCCTTCCCCCTGACCATTCTAGACACACCCTGGACTCTTCAGAGCTAAAAGACATGGCTGAAAGCAGAGTGGTCACGGTGGGGCAGGTTCTGGAATTTTTACAAGCATTGCTTTGGCTTCCTGCCCTCATGCATGATAAAACTGCTGGCAGGAGATGGGCACGGCCTGCCGGATGCCCGACTCCTTCACCTCAGCATCCCAGAGGTTGTCGTAACTGAAGTCGCTGTGGAAGCTTTGCAGTTCTGCGTAGTCGTGATATGCAGAGTCGTGTCGCACGCGGCCATTCCCTGGCAGGTTGTAAGCACCAGTGATTCCATCTGCAAATTAGGGGAGAGAGACAAACAAAGCAGATTACGTTAATTTCTGCAGGCTTTATATGCTGTTATAGTCTCTTCCAAAAACATTCAGCAGGGAAAGGTGCTGCAGTGAGAGATCTGGTAACTGAAGCTCTCAGAGAGCAGATCCAAGAGAAAGAGCCATGAAACGTGCCTGGCCCATCCTGCCCTGTCTCTGTCCCAGAAGGCCCAGCTCCCGGAGATAGGCCATCCCTATGGTTCTTGGTCTCGCTGCTGGGACTCCCACAGGGAGTGCAGGCCAGCCACAACTGAGGTGGTGGGTTGTTTTTCTTTGTCACATGGATTCTTGTCCACTGGGAAGCCATCAACCTAGCTAAAGTCCTGTGGCATTCTCTAGTGAGAAGATGAACGAGGTCAGGCATTATCTTGGGTCACGGCCCCAGTCCCACCAAATCCGGGGGCAACTGCATCTAAATGATTTTCCTGGGAAAGTGCCTAAGCATAAAATGCAAACCCCAGGGTAAGACAGATAGATGGAGCCTGGGGAGAGCAAATGGGCCATTTCTGTCACTAACTGAAGATGACAGACACCAAGCGTAGATCTTGGGTTGCAGAACAAACAGCATCTGCTTGCAGATTTAAAAAGTGACAGCAGCATGACAGCCGGAGCAGAGACATAGCTCTGCAGGGCTAACCACAGCTTAGGCCATGTTAGAAGAGAGGCAGAAATCTAGTGCTAGTGTTGCACTGTACTGGAAACAAACAGTGGTTCTGTCTCCTGGGGGACTCGCCTGGTGACTGCAACGAAGTTCCAAGAAATTCTTCCCTCAAGGAGGGGATCTAGGAGAAAAAAATAGAGATGAGAGGTGTCTCTTCACATTTTGGATGTCAGAGCCACGATCTATCTCACCAGGGAAATAACGGCTCTGTAGCGTCCCCCATCCGAATCCTCCAGGAGGTACCTGGTCATAACCCAGTGGGTTCAAATACTTTATACCCTGTGTTGTAAGCACCAGCTTTCTAGCATAATGGGCAGGTCCAGCTGGACCTCACCAACATCCTTTCTTAGTCACTCAGAGAGGTCGCTCTTGGGCATTCCTCACACCTGGGCTGGGAAAATGGGCTTCTCGAGGTGTCTACAGGGCAAGGAGCTACAGCTTCAGCCCCCTACAGCCTGTGGAAGCAAGGACACCAAGGAAGGGTGGCCTTGTGGCTAAGGCCCCAAACTGGGATTCAGCAATCTGCAGTCAGTTCCCAGCTCTGCAACAGATTCCCTGGGTGACCTTGGTCAAGTCCCTTAGGGCTGGTTTTCAGAGTTGCTGAAGATCCATAGCTTTCATTGACTTCGGCTAAAAATAGAGAGATCAGAAGTTCTGAGTGCCCACCCTCTCTGATCCCCACCTATACATTGGGGATAGTAGTAGCTTCCTACCGGAGTGGGGACCTGTGAGTATATACGTTAATGGGCTCCAGCTTCATGGGGATGATAACCATAGAAAAGCTTTCAAATATGGAGAAGGAGAATGGCCCAGTGGTTAGGGCACTAACCTAGCTAGACCTGGGTTCAAGTCCCTGCTCTGAAGCAGCCTTCCTGCGCAATTGTGGCCAAGTCATTTAATCTCTCTGTACCTCAGTTTCCCTTTTGTAAAATGAGGGTAATACTTCCCTGCCTCCCAGGGGCGCTGTGAGGACAAATACATTACAGATGGTGAGGCTCTCCAATAGGACAGTAATGGGGGCCTATGAATACGTAAATAAGGACATTGGGACTTGAGACCTTATTAATAAAAGTAGCCAGAGTTGCACATTTCATTTCCCTACACACTCTACTGAAGTCCCACTCCTAAACACTCCTGCAGTCTGTCAGTCACAGTGGGATGGGGGAGCAAACCCACTCTCATTGTATTTAACGCCCCCGGTGAGTTGCCAGGGCCCAAGTATAAAGATTAAAGGCTGGGTTTGGATCTTCTTGACCTGCTTTGGCGTGCACCATGAGGGATGCTGTTGTTACTAATCTAGATGCCGATGGCCACGCCAAGGTGCCAACTCAACATCAAGACATTTGCCTCCTCCTGGCGCAATGCAAGGTTCCTACAGAACGACATTGCACTGTATCTGAAAGATGCTTTGGTGTCCCGCCAGCCCTGCACCGGGATTGGAGGTGCTTACACATGTCTGCATCAGAACCTGGGCCCCCCCAGGACACAAACACATCTGCTGGCCATGGGAGCGACCCAGAGGTGCCATCACTGGCTCCTGCTATTCACACTCACGTTTGTAAAACAGGAAACGTCGGAGGGAGATGCCGGCGGGAAGTGACATGAGGTGCCAGGGACGCCGTATCTTTGCGCAGCGGGTGGCTCTCTCCCACGACTGCTGGGCAACGGCTGGGAGTTCTTCTGGAGTGGAGGATGATGGGACGCTGCGATTTCTGCATAGCCGTTCAGCTGCTCTGAGCCAGTCTCACCATGACATCTTAAAAACTTAGCAGAGAACAAACCCCAATTTGGTAACTGCTGTCCCTGGACGGGGCCTTCTCTGACTGCCCCCACCTCCATCCCTCTCCTATTTACCACTAAAATACTTGAGCCACAAAATGAGGTTCAGGGGCTAAACTTCAAATTCCACCAAGTTCACATGCATGCAGCCCCTAGATGAAGGAGGAAGAGTCGCCTCCCGTCACTCAGCCGTGCCCCCTAGTGCGGAAGGAGAGATGATGAGGAACTCCAAAGGGAAACCTGGCCAGGCTCAAGGATGGGGAGAAAGGACACAGTGCCACATCAAGGAGCTGGGGAGCATGAAGTGCGGCTTAGGGCTTGGCAAAGGCGAGATGAAAGGGAGCTTGCTGCTTATCAGCGAGACGGTGGTTGCTAGTGGCTGGCTCAGAAATGGCAGCAGCTTATTAGAGACAATTGATTCAGCACACCCCTGAAATCTAGGGGTTTGGATAAAGTAGTCCCTAGATCTGAATCCCCCTAGTCTGGGGAAACCAAACCTCACAGCCTGCCCCCTCCCCAGTCTTGGTGCATTTTTGCTCATCTCTGGATCACTTGGCACTCCACTCGGACTGCTTCAATCCTGAGTCAACAGGCAGAGCCCTTTGCTGGTCACCAAAAAAGCACAGGCATGGATTTCATGGCCGGTAGAACACACGCCCAGGAGAAAAGGCCTGCGGTGCCTGACACGGCTCCATTGAGCTCACGGGAACCATGCTGCCAAACTCTGTATACTGAGCCAAGGATGCGGCTCCTCTTGCCCTGGGCAGTCCCAGAGTCATACACACATGGTACCTCTTCCAGGAAGTCAGAGTCTGCAATCCTGCGCCCAGCGCTGGGAGTCGGCGTGTAGGGGTCGGCGTACAAAGGAGAACGGGGCGTGGCTGGGGTCTCCGGAGAGCTGGAGGCTGCCAGAGTCTGACTTTCCAAGCCCCATCTATTCAGCTGAAAGGAAGAGTCAAAAAGTTAACACCAGGTCTCGCGGCACACAGGGTGACTAATTCAGGGGTGTGGCCTGGGATTCCCCTGAAATTATAACCCCAAATGTGATGGAGTCCTAAATAAGGGAATCACAGACCCCTGCCTCTGTAACTGCTGCAACTACTGGAGCGAAAGGGGTAACTCCTTCGCTTGTGAATCAGTAGTAGGCTTTTATCCTCAGTAAGACTGGAGGGTGAGAGACACGACCACGTACGTGCACTAAGCCAGGGCAGAATACACTACTAGCCACTTCCCAAGACCAGCCTCACAATATACAGAGCCCTAAGCTGCAAGAGAAGCTTAAATCAGCCCTTTCCTACCCTTCCCCTCTTGTCCTGCTGCCATAGCAGGAGACAGAACCAGACAATTAGCTACAGAAATGCATGGAAGGCAATGGCCAATTGTTCTGCTTATGCTTAAAGCTGGTCCTGCCTCTCTGACCTCCTAGAGACCAGGTTTATCTAGGGAAGGCTCAAGAAAAGGACACGCCCTGTCCCATAACACAGTAAAGCCCCCTTCACCCTGTAAACCCCCTTTCTTTACCAGCAGACCTCCAGTCAGAGTGACGCTCACACAGCCTTCAGACTCGTGGTCCAGGAGCGTGTGAGGGGTCAGTGAGACCTGGCTCCTTTCAAAGAGGGGATGAGCCCAGCCCATTTCTCACTCATATCCCCCAAACCCTTGCGACTGGGGAAGTAACTCCTGCGAGTGGCCCTTCAAGGGGCGCTCCTTCTGGAAGCGAGGCAGACGGTATGGCAGGAGCATGCAGAGCTATATGAGTGCCTTTGTCAGCAGGTGACCAAACTTCGGTCCATCTATTCCCCTACCCTTCCCAGCAGGAGCGTGCATGCGTTGGAGCAGAAAGGCCTTGGCCACATGCCAGTGAGAGGACAGCCCCTTACATTGTTCAAGCCCAGGTGCAGCGGGGGGACTGCTGGGTGCTGTGGGGAGCTCAGAGCGGAATAGGGATCATTGTACACCGGGGACAGCAGCTCCCCCTGGGAGTTTTCAGGAATGAGACTGAACACGGTCCTCTCCAAGTCCTGGCTACTGCCGGCCTGCGGCTGCTGTGCATGGCCACATTTGCCTCTGGACTTCCGAGCACTGCCACCCCTCTTCAGTTCTGCTTTGGGGATCCCGGTGCTCGGCCAGCCAGGGTTTGCCAGGCACTGAAACGAGAAAACCAATGTTTTGGACCCCAGCTGTCCATAGGAGTGAGCATCCGGACACACATGCACCCACATGCATGCAGATGTGTTATTAGGCACACGCATGCTCATGTTACAATGAACATGAAATAGCAGGGGACTGTAATTAAAGATGAATTTTAGTTCCTGCATGCAAAGGGGCAGAGTTAATGGTGTGGGGGCTATCTTAACACTGAGATTCTCGGACCTCTTAGCACTTTCCCATTGTAGCCTCACCATTCTTGGAACATCATTTTTGGTGGTGGATTTAATGCAGACCTCTACTGTAATATTAATAAGGATACTGATCTGAAACAAGGTCTGATCCCCCCCTGCTTTGGAAATTCCCTTGATGATTTAAACTCTCATTTATCCAAATTAATCCAGTGCCCCTCATTCCATCTGGTTAATCGTATTTCAATGACTGTTCAGGTCAATGCATCAATAAGTAACTTTCATTCAGCTTTGCTAACTCTGTTGAACACACCTATTCCTCCCCAAAGTCAAAGCCAGTCCTCTGTGTATCCCCCAGGCTCACAACAGACCTCACTTACATGTACAGGCTGGGCATAGCCTGGGGACATGGGGTCTTCGATCACTCTGCCTTCGGGCATCAGAACAAAGGATTGCTGGTCAGGGAGGGAGCCACTGTTCTGGGAGAGGTGGGTTGAGGTGGTAACTTTCCCTCCTGACGCCCAGGAGTTTGTCCGGCCATCTGAGGTGAGCGAACCTCTCCCGCTGCCTGGGAACTAGATGGGGCATGGATAAAAATAGCAAATGGGAACTGACTTTGCTTTGGTAGATTCAGGCTAATCCATTCCACACCACCCACGCTCTGAAAGAGACCCCCGCAGGTCAGCTCGCCCACAGATCCATGTACGCTACCGCCTTCATGTTGTTTGCTCTTTTCATCTCTGCGTGAATTGGGTGCTGGACTGACAGCCCAGAGACCACTCACTAGGCACAGAGCAGGCCAAGTGTGGGCTGCCAGGGCAAACTCAGCTGACTGCATGAGCGGGAGGCGCTGCCCACTAGGGGTGTGAGGGTCATTAAGTGCCCGTGACTGGCTTAGGTACTCGGGGCTGCTTATGGGCACCAGCTGAGATGGTGCTTTGCGCGGGAGGGGCACGTGAGCCTCGGGAACTGGAGTGAGACCCGTAAACTCATTGCACATTGGCCTGTCATCAGAAGGGAAACAATTTTGCCCACTGTTGTGCTTGGCTACTTGGTGAAAGACTCTTGTCTCTCATTACCCCCACTCCCAAGACAAGCCACCTGCCACTTTTCCTCTCCCCATAGCAGACTGTATCCAAAGACCTTCATGTACCTTTACTCCAACCCTGCAATTTCTAATGAGATGCCTTTGACAGCAAAGCCCCATTCCTCCTTCATGTACTTCTGCTGGCAGCTGCTGCCTGAATGCTGATCTGGGCAGTGCAGTTGCATCTCAGATGAATTACCTCTCCATTTTTTCCCTCTCCAATTAAGAAACAAGCACAGTCCAGTGTTTAAACAAGGAGACATTCAACAGGGGGAGAAGTGTCCTTCACTAAGCCCTGATCTCATTCCAGCTGCAAATGAGGATGAGCTGGCGCGTGAGAAGCATCACCCTTGTAAGCCTCCATTATTGTCATTGCACCAATAGATCATTAAAATTGCACAACAGATTCATAATCTACAGCCAGGAATCTGCTTTTTATAAGGGCTCTAAATATAATCTAAAATGATCAAAGGCTTTCATTAGTGCCTTTAAGTGTGGGCTCAAAGCAAAGGCTTGTGTGTCAAGGCAGTCTCATGTGACCGGAGATACGGCAGCTGGGAGATGTTGGGGACATGCACGACTTGCCAGACAGTCCTGCAATGTACATTACCTGTCCAAGGTGTGGTGGCTTTGATCCCGAGAAGCTTTCTGACCCTGAAAGGGAAGAGTCAGCATTTCGAAACTGGGCTGTCTTAAGGCAGTACAACCACTCCTGGTAATCTTCGTAGCTGGGGCAAATGACCCGGATTGAGTTTATTAGTCGGCCTGGAAGGAACATGAATCACATGGTTAATGATGCAGACTGAGAGTCCACCTTTCTCCCCCCTGAAATCCATTGATGATAAAATTCCCCTCTCGGCAGCGGGTCAGCACAAGGCCCCTGCATCAAAACAAGGTGTTACTAGGACATAAGTGGTGCACAGACCTTGGCATTGCCCCGGAGCCTGGGGGAATTGCCCCTGTTGTGCATCTACACTGGAATAGTCAGCACTTGCATTTCAGCAATGGGCCAGCTGCTAAGCTATGGGTTTTGAATTATTAAAGAGAATTAAATATGTTTCTAAACAATATAGCTCACAAAGCTTTTCTCTCTGCCCAACAGAAGCAGGTCCAATAAAAGATACTACCTCAGCCATCTAGTCTCTTTAGTTAACAAGACCCAGAATTCCTTAAATCAACTTAAAAAAAAAAAAAAAGTTATGTATATGTCTTTTCAAGAACTTCACTGCTTTAGTTTAGTCAGTTATGAAAGGGGAGACGGTCAAGATAAAGTAATATCAGAGCAATTGTTCCTCCCGGTATTTAGTCAAATAATGAGGCTTTAAAATCACTAGGTGTAGTAGAAGAAAAGCAAACAGGAAAAAAATACCCGTGGACATTGTTTTGAGTATTTTTTCCCCATTTTATTATCAAAATTTAGAAATTTGAGATTTCAGAGAATTTTTTTTGGTCAAAATTCAAAAATAAAAGTTGATCTGCTCTACCTGTCATCATGGAGTGCCTGCTGTTTGGTTATTTTTGTATTTCACACAGATCAGACTGAAATTAGGCTAGTCAATTTCACTTCTTGTTTGTAGGGTGTGGCCTCATTTTCAAGTCATTTTCAATTTCTGGCTCTCATGCAGTAGTAGAAAACTGTTTCTGAGCATAGAAATTTCACTGGAACAATGTAAATATGTTTCCACTGACACAAACATTTCTGCCCCTTTTAGGTTTTGGAACGACTCCACCACTTTTCTATATAAAAGTAAAGGTCTGAAGCAAAATCTTATTTTGGAACCTACATTTTAAATGAATGAATCCAATTCCTATAAATCAGTCTGACTGTTCTGAATGCAACATTGAGCATGCATCAGTCACATACCTTCTATTAGAAATGAGGTTTTTTGGTTTTCTTCAAAATGAACTTGTATTGCATTCAGTGGCAGTTCTCCCTGTTTGTAGAAAGGAACAGGCTTAGAATCCCACAACGTGAGAGCATTTCACATTTTGCCTCATTTACTTTTTAAACTTCAGGCTGTTACTGTTTGTACTGTAGCACCTGAACCCTCAACTAGGAGCAGGCTCCTACTGTGCTAGGTGCTGTACGCACACATAACAAGAGACAATGTCCAAACAGACAAGGCAGACAAAGGTGAGAGAAAGGAAGCATTATTATTCCCATTCTGCAGAGGGGAAACCGAAGCAGAGAAAGATAAGGGCAACATTTTCAAAAGCACCCAAGTAATTAAGTTTCATTTTCAAAAGTGACTCAGGCCTGGTCTACACAAACGATGAAGCCATGTTGTCCACGCTACAAGTGTTGCAGTGGCACCATAGCATAGCTGCTATGCCATTTGCCATTATTTGATAGTGTCTTCCCATCAGTGGCATGGACTTTCAGGAGAACTTCTCCCCAGGGTTCATATAGTCAGGGTATTGTTTAGGGTCTAAATCCCATTTTCCTTTAGTAACCAAAAACTTCCACTGAGTTTTGGGTGCAAAACAGATGCACAACAGACTGGTCCGTAAAAGAGCAGCTGACACCTGGATTGTAAAGTCACAGCTAGCTGGAAACAATTTACATAAAATTGTTTATATTTTCTCTCTTTTTTTTAAGTAGGGGAAACTGCATGACACCAGGATCCTTATTTCTTGAAAGCCCTGTTTATTTGCAGCCTGATGTCATTGTCACCCTGTTTGTGAGCAAAGAGCAATTTGCAGGGCAGCCAGTCATGTCGTCTCTGGGAGAGGCTGGTGGGTGACCTCAGAGTGGCGGAGATGAGACAGGAAGTGATGAGTGCTTAAGAAACAAAGGTCCTGTTTCATGCAAATAGCCCTAGTGATAGAAAGGTTGAGGAAGGGACACACGCAAAACAAGAGAAAGGCAAAATTGATTCCAAAAAGAGAGGCCAAATTCATCTGTAGGGCAACCCTACCGAGGTCTGAGGTGCCAGATCGCCTCAGCTTATTTCACTAGTGGGCCTTTTTTTTTTCCATACAACCCAATTAATTGGCCTCTAGGCCTGAGGCTCAGCTGCATTGTGCAGTGCAAAGGAAGAGTGAAATGCTCCCAAACCAGACGAGTAGCATTTTCCAACACCCACTCTATGCTGGAGTAAGTCACTGCACAAGGTGCAGGACAATACAGATCCAGGCTCTGAGAGTATATAATTATCATGCATATCAGAGGCGGGCAGAAATCACCCCTCAATGCATCTGTAGAGTCAGCCCATCCCATTCTGGTTCCACACCCCTTTGGACCTTCATGTGGAAGGTCAGCGTTGGGGAATGTGGCTGATGTGTGCCTTGTTGTACAGTAATGGGAAAAGGTGGGTCTGCAGAAGAATGTAGCTGGAATAATTACACTGTAGCCATGTAGCTATGATCCTTGAGCCTCTGTAATAGCAGCTAGCTCCTGGGATATTTTTTGTCCACATTAAAGGACAGTGAGCTGGTGATTATTAGAGCAACAGGGGAGGCCTGAGAGTCAGGACTCCTGGGATCTGATCCTACCCCACCCTGGATCCTAGTCCTGGCTCTGTGGCCTGCGCTGTGCATGACCTTGCGAGGGAAAGTCCAGTCACCACCCTATGCCTCAGTTTCCCCACTGGAATAATACAGTATTAGGTCCCCACATGGGAGATTTTCATGACTGAGTGCGTGTGAGGTGTTGCAAGGTGCCGGGATGGAAGGATCTGTGAAAGGTTCAGCGTGCCAGTTTATTTGATCCAGCTCAGCTCCGTGTGCCTGGAGCACCCCGCCCTGATTAGTAATTGCACTGTCAATTTGCGGTTGGGAAAGCTGTTGCTGTATGGAGCCCCAGTATACAGGGAAAGGCTCCCTTTTCCCACCCTGCTGGCATCGCCCACGGGCAAGTGTGGGGAAATCACGCCAGCCCTCAGCAATGCCTGGCATTCCTGCTTGTGGGCAAGCCCAGTACAGAAAATCAGCTTTCAGGGTCGGGTGGGGAGCCTCTGGGATTCCCATCTCTGTGGTCTCCAAAGCCCCACCACAACAGCATAATCCGCCCTGCAGCTGACAACAGCTGGTTGCAGCTTCAGCCAGGGCCAATCAATGCTGCATCCTGCCAACCCCGCAGCCCCACCTGCCTCCTCGTGGCACCAAACCCGTGGCATCGCCAGAAGGCAGTGCCAGCTGCCTGACAGGTGCTGCCTCAGGCCCGGGGGCGAGCAGAGAGGGAGGAAAGGGACTATCTGCCTGGAAGCAAGAGAAGCAGAGGCAGTCCTGCCTGGGAGAAAAGGCAGCACGGTTATCCAGTACTTTATCCCCTTCCCTCTCCCAGCCTCATGCTCATCTGGCTCCTGAGAGCAGCTCCAGCCTTGGCCAGCAGCCTAGCCATTAGCTCCCCCCCGCAGAGGACATGAACAGTTGTCTGCAGTCCTGTGCTGCGTGGGCCCAACACTGCGGGCTGCTGAGCGCCCTGACCCCTCCCAGGCCGGGCCCTAAGGGAGGGGTCAGAGCCCAACCAGGGCCCCAACATGGGGGGAAAAAGGGTACACTTTACCGGGGCCCGGAGGGGCCCAGCCCAGACTGTAACCCCCATTATCATGAGGGAAAAAATTTTCATGTCTCATGAGATTGTATGTATGGGATGGGGGATGATGGTATGTGTGGGGGCAGGGGCCGTGTTACAAATTGGTGCTGGGCCCAAAAAAATTATGCTTGGGCCCTGAGCCCAGCTCCTCTTACACAGAGGTTGGGGGGCATCATCATGGCCTGGGGAGCCGTCCTGGGGCAACTGGGATCAAATGCAGTTCAGCAGCCTAAAATGCAGGCTCTAGCCTGGAGGAGCAGGTTACCTTGGAACCCCCTCAACCGCCGGCCCCTCACTGGGCATCTGGCATTGCTCATGCAAGAAGCCGGGGGAAGAGGCTGAGACAAGACGCCTGCACCCCAACGCTCAGCTTTGCTCTGCAAACAATGTTAGCAACACCTGGGGGAAGGGAACATACAGGCAGTGGCCCAGGGCCTCCACATCAGCTGCTTTGGGCTCTTCTTTCCCTCCCGCCTCTGGCACAGAGCTAGCTTTCTCACACGCACAGGCGGCTCCTCCTTTGCAGTCCCAGGCCAAGCCCTGGGGCCTTTTCTCATCGGAGGTGGGTCTGAACCTGCTGCCCTAGGCAAAGACAGCCCCAGCCTGCTCCATCCGGGGGGCCCTGACTCTCCCTCCCCCCCCAGGGTCCCACCAATGGCAGCTCCTGCTGTGTGCACAGAGCCCAAGAGCAAAGGAGTCTAGTGCTTCCTTTCCCACCCCATCGCCCTTGATCTCAGCATCCACTCTCAGGGTAGGAAAGTTAATTTGCAGGAGGATCCTGTGCCTCGACATGTCTGTGGAAAATCAGGTTCCTGCTGCAGTCTCACAAGCCCGATGAATCACCTTCTTCCAGTGCCACAGCGGCATGAAGCAGTGCCATTAACTGTGACCCCCCAGGAGCAAAGCCTGGATACGGTGGGAAGGAGAAGCCAGGGGGTCTGTTAGCACTGGCCTAGGATTTCCAAAGTCACTAGTCATTTTAGAAGCCCAGCTGAGACCCCTCCACTCGGCTGGCAGGTGGGTGCTCCAGGCTCTTTCTCAAGCTGAGTCCCCAGAATCGCTCAGTTGCTTTTGTGAATGTAGGCCGTTATCTGGAGGGGAGTTATCTGGATTCCTCGTCCTCTCACCCCGGCCCCTTGCAGGCACTAGCCTTCTTCTCCGGCTCCAGTGTCAGGCTACGGTCACAGCTGATGCTAAAGGCTGCTGCTCATTCCTTTGCTGGCTTCCAAAGTATGTCCCCACCCTGCCTTCCAGGGCCAAGAGGGAGACGCTGTGTATGGTATGTCAGTGAGGAGCATTTCCTGAGACTTGTCTTTGCAAGAGGGTAGAAATACAACCCCCTCCCAGCCCTCTCTTGCTTCTGCTGGCTCTCTTCCCTCCAGATGTCTTCTGTAGGGGACAAGCAAACTGATCTTCCCTACTTGCACCCCCACTGAAACGTTGCAATGGGTCTGGCAGTTTGGCTCAAACTAGGACATCACTGACTGCTCGGTCCATGCTGGGTCAATGCTGGAATTACTGCGCCCTTTAGAATTTCCCCCTTTGCCACTCCACTCCTCTGACCTCTCTTTCCTGCACGAAAAATGTCAGCCTCTCTGTTGGGATGTCTGGCTGCCCCTTTAGTCACAAAAACACTGAAAGTGATTCACTCTTGTGGAGGCTGCGGGCGTGGGAGGTAAGTGTGGAAAGCACACAGAGAAGGGCTCCTGAACTAGTTCACACCAAAGTGGTTTGTGAATTTCACTGGAGCTGTAAAGAGGTTTCCCCATCCCTGGTCTTCAGTTCCTCTTCCTCAGGTGTGTCTGGCTCTCCAGTCCTCTTTAGCTCTGTCTCCGCTAAGGAAGGTTAACACCAGTTCAGCTTCATCAGCATTCACAATGCCAGGAGACTCAGGAGAGACAGACCAGCGGGGTTTTAAGCACAGGGTGGTTACAGCTCCTGCAAGCCAGGCTTGATGGCATGATGCTTCGAGTGGCAGCCTGCCGTCTGCCCTGGAGCTCCTGGCAGTTGAGCGCAGTGTTGGCTCCCCTAGGGAAACCCCACAGACGTTTCCTGCCTGCCACTAGAAATTTCATGTCTTTCTTGGCACGTCCAGATGTTGTTCAGGATCCTCATTCTTCACCCAGGACCTGTGCGGTGCCCTTCAGCTTATGTGTAGACAACAACCAAACGCAACGCACCTAGCAACCTCGACTCCAGCCAGCCAACTCCCTGTGCCCCTCCCTGGAGAAACTCCAGACCACGCAGCCTACCTCTGAGTGAGCCATTCCAAGCGGATGCGATTTTTAAAGGAATCTCAACTCGCTTTCAGCTAGCGAGATGGGGCCAGAAGAAGAACTCTGAACCCCAGGGAGCGGAGACTGCTGGGGGGCATTGCAGGGTATGTCTCAAGCTGGAGACAGGGCTGCCACCCAGCCAGTTCTGAGCCACCCTAACCACAAACAACATTCAGAAGCTGTCTCTTCCCAGACACTGAAATACCAGGCAATGGACCCTCTTCCCCCTTGACTTTTGCAAGGTGGTTCTCATCAGAGAATACCTTATCATACCACAGTGCTGGCTTTCCGGTAGCAGAAAGGGGCTGAGGCAAAGCAATGAACAGGGCAAGAAAGCAAAGAGACACCCCTGAAAAGAACAGATGGTGCCTACATGAAATTAAATGAAGGGAGTTGGGGGGAGAGACGGGACTTGAAAACGCACATACCTTAAAGAAGAGGCCATTGCGCTCTTCAGATACGATCACCAGCGTGGACGGGTAAAGAATCAAAAGCCTGTCATGCTGCTCCTTCGAGAGTACAGGGGAAGAGTTAGCATCCAAAGAGGCAATGGGAAACGTACCAACATCAATGAGAGGCTTTGCAGTCTTTCTAAGATCTTTGAAACAGGGTCAATGTCCATGAATTATAGACGCCCTTATTCTTCTACAACAGACAGAAGTGCAGCTTCTAGACAAGATTCCTCGTGCTTCCAAAATTCAGCCTTGGCCCTGCCAACACTTATGCTCACACTTAACTTTACACACCTGCCATCCCACGAGTACAACTGCTACTCACATGTGCAAAGTTAAGCACGTGCTGAAGTGTTTGCAGGAATAAGGGCCTATGGTTTTCCCTGCAGGGGAATTTTTGGAGGGTTGACATTTCTTTTAGTTTATGAATCAAGCTACTGCTTTCCTGCTCTTTCTTTTAACATGCACGCATGCATGTCATGGGTTTGCACATCACAACACACCTGGCACCTGGATTGGCCCGGTGCTGCTCTCTAGCCATGCCCACCGGCACTTGGGTTGATTCACAGAGTCCCAGCCGGCCCTGGGGACACACACGGCACTTTGCTGCCTGTAGTGCTAAGGTCAGGGGGTGGCGTGATGGGAGATTTGCTTTCGTAACGAGTATGAACATGGGAAGAAGTGGGAGGGGGAGGAACCTGCGGGGATGAGGAGGGCGGAAGAAAAGGGCACCACCATCGGATTCTTAATGTACAGATAGAGATTTGTTTCCAGTTACTCGACTGATTAACTTTTTTCTGGAAATAGCAAGTCACTTCATTTATTCAGGGTCTTACCTGGAAAGGCAAATGCTGCAGCTTCACTTTGGAGACGCAGAGGACATCACCTAGGGACTCCCGTTGGGTGCCTCTCCATTCCTGGACTGGCATGTTCTGCACAGACCACCTCAGTTCCTCTTTCCCTATGGAGCTCTGCTTCCAGTCATGCTGAGGAAATGGGAATCCATGAGCATGCACATGAGAACCAAGTGGAAGAATAAGTCCACCAGGAACGGAAAAACCAGTCCTGATCGCACAAGAGAGCCTTCTCAAGTCTTAGAGCCCCTCCCCTGCCTATCGCCCTCCCCAGATTCAACTGGAAAATCATGTTTTAAGGTCTGGAAAATTCCATTACCTGTTTTCTTCTCCTTCATTTATCATATTTGCATTGCCAGACTATCACTGAGAGTAGGAGAGTATAAATAGAGACAAGCTGGTCTCAGGATATATTTCAAGCCTGGCTGGAAGCAGGAAAGTGTAAAAACCTCATGTGAAAACAAAAGTTCCATCCCAGAATTAATACTAATTTGCCTCAGTTTCCTCATCTGTAAAATGGGACAAGTATTGGAGAGCTATATCTGAAAAGTGCTGGATGAGTGCTGAGAGAGAGGAAGTCATTTGCCTAGAATCCCATACTGGGTCAATAGCAGAGCCAGGAAGAAAACACAGATCTTGCTTGTAGGCCTGCTTCCTACCCACGCTCCTCCTTCAAAAGGTTTTGCAGACTCAGGAAATATGCAGAGAACTTTCAGAGTTTATCCATTAGTACAGCTCGTTCCTGGTTTCTTCCATTACACACACCCAACAATAGCTCCTTGTTAAAGACCCTTACACATGCAAACAGCTCAAGAACTCAGAGACATGTACAAAAAGGAAGTGCCAAAATTAGAACACACACACACATGCCAGAAGTGCTCCAAACTTCTTTCAGTTCCCAACAACAAATTCTTGGGTTCCCTTATCACAGAAACTTCAGGGTCACTTTGAGGATAGCCTCCTGTATCTCGGCCACCAAAAACAATGCAAACATGAACCTGTTTTTCTGCAGTAGAAAGAATTCCCAAGTGACAACATTGTCCACATGGAAGTGGTTAGTGTGTCTATCCAGAGCCGGTTTGGCAATGGCAGTATAAAGGGGAGGAGGCAGGAGAGAAGATGGGGACTGTATATTGTCCATGGACTTAAACTTACTATACAAACTGATTAATAAATGAGGTTAAGGAAGCCTGATCTACTCTCTGACCTGTTATTAAAAGATCTACTGTGTCCATGTATATCTATGGGGCTAGCTAAAGAATAACAAATAACAATAGTCAAACAAAAGGCCATTGATGCAGGAAATAAGGGATTCAATAGCCATGGGCTAAAAGGATGGACATGCTAATTAGGAGACGGTGTCAACTAATGATTAGCGCAATGAGCAATCAGGACTCCTGAGTCCTATACCTGCCTTTGCCCCGTCACCTCTCTGTTCCTCCTTTCCACCCCTTCCATGTGTAAACGGGGCCTATATTACAGATCTCAGGATTAATGACCATTTGTACATAACAGGCTTGATTAGAAGCAGCGTGGACAGGTGAAAATCCACAGACCTTTCCAAAGCCTGTTTGTACAATAGCTACAGGTCCCTGTCTAATAAAATTCCAGACTGCAGCAACCCATGACTGACAGCGCAGCTCATAGAGCTGTCAAGCAGGTTCTCGCGTCAACTTTCTGTCTGATGGCTGATTTCCTGTCTGCTCCTGGTAGCAAGGGCTGCTCCCCTCCAACGGTGTGGAAATCGTGGCTCGCTTTTCCACTTTGTGGCAGCGAGCGCTCAGCTGTTAGAGGCAGACTGGAAATTGTGAGTGGTTAGCCTGTCAGCCGCCTCCTACCAGACAGCCTTGCACTTCCTTGTACCAGGCCCAATGATTCATGCTGGGAGCAAACTGAGGAGGGTGGCTGCACCAGTGGTTTGGTAGGGCAGGGGAGAGTTTGCCCAGAAAGAGTTCCTGGGTTAAGGCCTTTGAAGGGTCCTCTGACTGGGCAGGTAGTTGTGGGAACAGCCAGTCTGTATTATGCATTTTCTCTCACTGACGTCTGTGAGAGCAGCCAAGGGCCGCCCAGCTAAGATTGCCAAACCTGATGGAACAAGGCTTTCCCTTGCAATTGGAAAGGAATCTGACAGTGATAACATTACCCTCCCTCCCCCCAAATCTTTGATGATTTCTTCTATTTTAGCCCTCCTTACTTGATCACCATAAGTGATAAATTTGGGCAGGGGGATGGGGGGACAACGGGGAGTCAGGCCTCATAGACTCATAGACTCATAGGTCAGAAGGGACCAATATGATCATCTAGTCTGACCTCCTGCACAAGGCAGGCCACAAAACCCTACCCATACACATTTATAACAACCCCGAACCCATGACTGAGTTATTGAAATCCCTCCTGGGTCCCATCCCTGGCCCTGCCACTGCCTTACTGTGTGACCTTGGGAGAATTACCTAATCTCTTGGTGCCTCCATTTGCCTCTCTGTGAAATGGCGAGACTAATAATCAGCTGCCTCAGAAGGGTGTTGTGAAGCTTAATTAAATGTGTGTAAGGTGCTTGGAGCTCCTCAAACGGAAGGTGTTGCAGTCAGGCAAAGTTATTATCGGTCATCACCGTTCCAGGCCAGTATTCTCTTCCAAACCTGGGTTGGGACTTCGCCTTGATAGCAGAAGGGGTTACTACTGAGACAGGCAAGGCATCTTCCTTTCCCTCCTCCTTCCCCTGTGCTTCCCCCACTGCTGGCCCATGGAGAATTCGATTAGAACCATAACTGAAACCCAGGAGTCCTGCTCACCAGCAGCCTTTGCAACTTGCAATTCATCATTTACACCGGCCAAGGGAACCTGTTCAGTAGCGGCTGCTTCTGGGGAGGGGAATTTGAGATACTCTCACTTCCCGCTGAAGCACCCAGCTGCTTAACTCAGGTCCCCAGATATCAGGAGTAAACCCCTGCACCACGGTGGCACAGAGGATTCTGGGACACAGAGGAAGATGGACACTGAGTGTGCCTGAAAGCAGGGCCAAGGTGCACAGAAGGTTGAGAACAACTGATTCAAAGCGAGTAGATCCCAGGGAAGGAAAGCTGAGCAGTCTATGGTAGACCATCCGGCCATATCTATAAGGCGTCTATAAATAAGCCTCTTGCTTCTGTCCCTAGTGGTTCATTTTTGATCAGTGAAGGAGAAAAAAACCATTATCACATACCACGTACATGGCTTTAAAACCAACCATATAATCTCTTGTTCCTGGCCAGGTCACCACGACCCATTCACTAACCTGGGTGAGGAAGGACCCATCCAGGTTTCCTCCATTGAGATGGATCTGCTTGTCCAGATGATAAAGCCATCGCTTGAGCTCCGACTCGCTGGGGCAGTACACGATAAGGGGGTTCAGCAGGGGACCTAGGGGACCCAAAGCAGATGATGATCTGAGCACATACAGCAAAAGGCTAAGTACTCCCATGGCACTGCATGCAGCACCAAAGGGTTAATCAGTTCTCCCCGGTTGCTAGGCAATAGTGTATAGTGCTCAGCCAATGAGAGAGTTTGTTCTGATGACATAATACTTGTCATTGGCTGAGGGTAAGGTCTCATGTTGCTGGGAGAGGAGAGTTCTCCAACTTTCCCAAGCCTGCTAATGTAGTTGAATGTAGTTCTTAAAAGGGCATGGTCAGACAGAATTAGACCCCAAATTTAGGTCGTATAAAAACACAGCTTTCAGGAAGCCTGACATCGAAGGAAATGTTTCATTTTGTACAAAAACCCACTCAAAAGTGTTTTTTAAATTGCTCTGCAACCCAAACACTGCAGCAATGTGCTAGTACAGGCAAAATTCACTAGACTAGAAACAAAAAGGAGGTGGAATAAGCTATTTTCACTCTTGGATTCCTCGCAGTAAGAGGTGCACAATAATTAAAACAAACAACAGGGATAAATAAGTCCCATTTTTAACATTCTTTCATATGTAAATATTATTGATAAAAAATAAACAATGTATAGTATTTTTTTAAAAATTAATCCTATAGTGTTCCTTTAATAAAAGCAGTTGGAATTTTCTCTGTTGTGGCAAATTTTCACCGCTCACTGCTGAATTTTGCAAAAACCCTCCATAAATATGAGAAATGTTTCCATTTTGACTAACAGCAAATGCAAAATTGCACCAGTCAAAAAATTGTGTCTATTTTTGGCTTTAAAAAAAAAAAACTTTACAAATTCACCAAATAGCATATTATTGTTAGCCCATGTGATATATATTTGTCACTTTCACATTTTTGTTGTAAATTCAGATATGTATATGACTACAGTAGCACTATGAAGCTGTTTTCTTAGAATCATAGAAGATTAGAGTTGGAAGGGACCTCAGAGGGTCATCTAGTCCAACCCCCTGCTCAAAGCAGGACTATCCTCAGCTAACTCATCCCAGGCAGGGTTTTGTCAAGCTGCAGCTTTAAAACCTCTAAAGATTCCACCACCTCCCTAGGTAACCCATTCCAGTGCTTACTGCCTTATCAAATAAAATTTGTGCCAGACAATTCATAGCTGCTCTCAGACACAGCCTTACAGTATGAAACGGCCCTAACCACTGCTGATTTAATATTTCAAGCTGTCATTTGCTAGTGTGCATACCAAAAGTCTTACACACCTCTTATCTGTCAATGTAACACCCTAGTGACGTAAATAACCTACTTCCGACAAACTATGTAATGTACGCTACCTTTAATAATTAACTACATGGCTCTCATTAAAATTATATTAGGTGCACTGTAAATAAGGTTCTGATTGTAGCGTCTGCAACTTTGGAAGCGTTTAGATAAGTGAATTTGCAGTATGCCATCATAATAACTCATCATCATCAAGATGATACTTTGCCCATCTGTGGAATCTTTCATCTCAGAATCCCAACATGTTTTATAAACATTAACTAAGTAAGCCTCTCACCACCCCTGTAAGGCAGGAAAAGTACCATTATGCCCATTGTATAGGTGTGAAAACTGAGGCACAGAGCATTTAAGTGACATGTTCCTTTAGATTGCTCTTTAGGGCAGAAACTGCCTCTTTATTATGTGAGTTTACATAGCAACTAATACAATGGAGCTTCAATCAGACTAGGACCTCTAGGCCTTACCGTAATATTATTCACGTCATATAATGGGTCTGAGAAAGGACTAGAACATAGAGTATCTGGTGCTGAAATGAGATTCATGGAATCTGGGTTGGATTCCCTGCCATAGACTCCCTGTTGGACTTTGTGGCAAGTCACTCAGCCTCTGTGCCTCAGTTTCCCCATCTGTAAAGCGGGGCTAATAGCACTGCCCTCCCTCCCAGAGGCGCTGTGAGAATAAATATGTTAATGCCAGAAGTGTTCAGGGGGCACACAAGCACCTGGCTACATGCCCAGTCCCCTGCTTCAACCAGCGGGAACTGCTCCCTCCAATAAGGCATGACCCTCGATCCCCCCGGGGTTTGTTTTTACATCTTTCTCAATGGCTAGCCAGGAAAACCCCTCCAGTGGCTGTTTGTGTTGCCATGTCTAAGCTAAGCCTCAAAGGGAGAGAAAAAGAGAAGAGAAATTAATGGCTCAGCCTGAAGTCCAGGACATGTTCTGAGCTCCTGTGACAGGCGGCTAGGGGGGCTGTGACACAAGTGCACGGAAGGGGGGCTGGGAGCTGAAGGAGCCATCTTCTGCATTCCCAGCACCCCCAGAACATCAGGGTACATCCAGGTTTATGAACCTTCCTCAGCCCCGGGGCTCCACACTCTCCCTCTCTCCCTGGCACTAAAGTGGGAAGGCCCACAGGCTGGAGGACACTGATGCAAATCATTGTGGTGGAAGGTGTTTTCCTGAGTATGACAGGGTTGTTACCAGACCAGATCTTGCTGCACTGAGAAACCAAGAGTGGAAATAATTTGTGGGGGTGGGGAGGAAGGAGCAGGTGCAGGGGGGATTCAAGGTGCCAACGCAGAGATACGCTGTGGGTCAAGAACCCAACAGAGATCAGCGGCATTAGAGGATCTCTGTGTGCATCAGAGAGCTCCATCCTTACATAGCACCTCCACTGATGGCTGGTAATCTCTGATGAGGATACTGATCATAATACAGTTGCCAGCAGCTGCAGCGGGTGCAGAATTGCACAGGAGAGAAACAGGAATTCACAGGACCCCGTTGAAGTCACTGGCTTTCAGAAGGGGGCGGTCGTGTGATTAAAGCTGGACTTAGCGTCAAGATCCAGAGGGTCTCTTCCCAGCTTTGCCACTGACTCCCTGTGTGACCTTGGGCATGTCACTTATCCTCTCTGTGCCTCAGTTTCTCCATCTCTAGAAGGGGAATAATACTTAATGGCCTCACAGAGGGAGGTGAGGATTCCTGAGTGTGCGTTTGTAGAGCTCTTTCCATTTTCAAAGCTCTAAGTATCACTATTTCCCTGATTTCTTCCTGTCCCTAGTCCCCTCTACATACATTCATATTATGATAGCGCTTAGGGGCCCCAGTCATGGATTGGGCTCCCTTTGTATAAAGCGCTGGACAAGCTCAGAGACAGTCCCTGCCCCACAGAGCTTACAGACCAAGTAAAAGATGAGATGACAGATGGATATAAAAAAATCAGACCAGGAGAGCAACAGTGATGTAACAAGTTGTAGATTCTAAGGCCAGAAAGGAGTACCGTGATCCTCTAGTCTGACCTCCCGCACAAAACAGGGACTTCCCTGAATTAATTCCTGTTTGAACTAGAGCAGATCTGTTAAAAAACCCCATCTCGGTTTAAAAATCGCCAGCGATGGAAAACCCATGACAGCCCTTGGTAAGGTGTTCTAGCAGCTAATTACCCTCAGTGTTAAAGAGGTGCGCCTTATTTCAAGTCTGAGTTTGTCTAGCCTCAACTTCCAGTCACGGGATCTTTTTAGACCTTTGTCTGCTAGATCAAAGACACGCCCAGTCAGCAGAATAAGCAGTGGCCCCACCAGCCACCGAACCAAATAGTTTGCTTAGTGCCACATATTATTGGCTAAAAATGCATTAAAATTGCTAACTGTAATTTATGTCCAGGTTTAATGCAACATCTTTGATCTGAATCTCTGGAGGACTGTGCATCTAAATGTGGTTTGAACCTCTCACGTGGTCTGTCTACACCGCACATGGCAGCGAGTCTCAGAAGCTGGGGAAACAGAGTCAGTCTCACGGGGCCCACCCTGCAGCACCAAAAGTAGCTGTGTAGCCACTGTGGCTTGGCTTGGAGGTTGGGCTCTGAAATCCCCATTCCCCCATCCCTAGAACCTGAGCTCCAGCCAATCCAGGCAGCAACCTCTACACAGCTATTTTTATCACTGTAGCTTGAGCCCTACGTGCTGAATTTGTTGGCCTGGGCTTTGAGACTCACTGCCGTGGGTTGCTGCTCATTGTGTAGACAGACCCACACTGGTCCAAACTGGAGCAGAGACATAGAGGCGGCTTGCTGCACATGCGGCTGAATTTCTACCTGAGCACGGGGGCACTGGCAGTGGGTGGGGGAAGAGAACATACTGCACTGGGAATGCTAAACCTGTGGGCTGTGACCCACCACGGAGTTTCCTGGACGTTCAGGCTTGCCATTCAGGATGGAGCAGCCTCAGGGTGTGGGAGCACTGCAAACCTGAGAAGCTATTTCTTGGGTTGTTAGAGGTGGCAGACCATTTCCCCACAGTGTGAGCTCACATTCCAGCCTCCCCCCAATGGCCAGTCACGTTGAACAAGTAGAACCAAACATGAAAGGGCAGCCTTGGTCTACACCAGGGAGACCCCAGTCCCTCCTAGGATAAGCCATCTGTGTCCACAGGGGTTTTCTAAATTGTCTGATGGCCAGGTGGCGCAGCGGGGACTGGATTCAGTGTTTGTATCTGAATTCCTCTCCCCTTCCTAGGCATGCCACCAACCTCGCCCGAGTCAAGCTTCCCCAACCCAGGACACTCGCCACTCGCGGGTATTTGAAAGCAGGCAGAACGAGCCCGCCCCACCCTGTTTGGGATGATGTCAGGGTCACCTGATCTCCGAGATGAATGGGAGAGCAGATCCCCCAGCCCCCAACAGAGCAGGCCAAAGGGGTTTATGGGATCTGGCCTGTTAGAATGTAACATGGTACAATACAGCTGCCTCTTGGAAGGGGATGGGAGAGGGGCAGAGTTTGGGATTTAATCTTAATCCTGAAATATGGAGTTAGGGACAGGAGGGAAAGAAATCAAGTTTAGCAGTAATGGGAGGGACAGATTCTGATCTCAATTATGCCAGTGTAAATCCAAAATTACTCCGTCATCTGGAATTAGAGTTACACCAGTGAAATAGACACATCTCCCAGCTCTTCCCAGCCCCTCACTCGTGAAATCTCAGCCCAGGGAGACTGCAGGGCTGGGCAAAGGGAGGGTCACTCAGCCAGCCCCGGGGGACAGCAGAGCCAGGCTCCCACTAATCTTCGCCGCTGGGCGGGGAGGGGACTAGGAGCCAGGTGTCCGGCCCAGGCCATGCCCAACAGCCGGGCTGCCATGAGGGAAATCAGCTCTCCCGGGCCGCCCTGGCACCCGGGGCGGGGGCTGCCGAGGCCGAGGAGGTTTTGCTGTCAGGCGGCTCCGACCAGGCCGGGCCGGTGCCGTGTCGGTACCGCCCGGCGCCCGCCTCTCGACGCCCTTGGTGGGCAGCGGGGCGGGCCGGGGGTGGGTCTGCCAGAGGGGGGGGACCCGGCCTGGCCCGGGCTCCCCGCGCCCCCAGCAGGCAGGGGCCCGTCCGAGGGGCCAGGCTGGGGGCCGGGCCGGCCGAGATCCCTCCCCCCGCGGGCCCAGCCCTGCTCTGCTGTGCTCGGCGGGAGCGGGCGGGACACGGAGCCGGGCGCCGCCCCAGCCGCAAGCCCGATCCGCTGTGTGGCGCTGAGCTGCCGGCCGGCGCAGGACGGAGCGGACGGGGCCGGAGCGGAGCGGCGAGGCGCGGACGGGGCCGGACCGGAGCGGAGCGGCGAGGCGAGAGGTGGCACCGCCAGCCCCGGCCGGTGAGCACGGGCGGGCGGGCGCGCGCGTGTGGCCATGGGCCGGGCCGGGCCAGGCGCTCTCGGCTCCCGCCAGGCTGCGAGGACAACCGGTTCGCTAAATTTTTTTAATTTTAAGAACCGGTTGGATATCATCACTGGTTGTTAGTTACCTGTCTCCCTCATGCTCTACCTACCACTCTTGGTGACTCTGGATTGCTGTAATTCAGCAATGACTAAACCCAAATGAGCCTCCAGCCACAGGAAGGCTTTTATAATCGGAGGTGATGCAGAATAAAGTTCTAAAAGGAAGGAGGGTCTTTGGCAGAAGGGAGGTTGATTGCTATCAGATCTGATAGCTCCCAACTCAGGATAGAAGAGCATCTCTCATTGCTATTGTTATTAGCTGTCTATATGAGAAGGGCCCCAACTGAACCCACTGTGCAAGGTGCTGTACATTCACACAGTAAGAGATAGTCCCTGCTTACAGTTGAAACAACCCACACAGACAAAGAAAGCATTCGTGTCTCTGAGGCAAGATGAAACTGAGCACACCAAGGCAAGAAGAGATTGAGTGACTTGCCCGGAGTCACACAGGACTGGGAACTGAATCTACATCTTTGAGTCCCAGCCAGCCTTAAACACCAGACTATATACTACCTCTGGGCATCTCTGACAGGCTCTTTCCTGGCGGTTCTGGAAGGAAGGCTGGAGAGCAGAGAGACATGGGGAGATGGGCTGTCAAATGAGGGTCACGATAGGATTAACGCTCTGTCCAGTTCAAAACCTATTCTCTGAAGCACCATTTTCCCTTGGGACAGGGCTTCCCACAAAGCCCAGCCACACTGCGACCGGCTCATGCGTCCGTCTCTCATCAAGTCAGGGCAAACAAAGTAGCACTAACCTGTAATTCGGAACATGTGCTCCTCCTGGGCTGCGCTCTTGGCATTGTCAATTTCACACACGCTGAGCTCTTTCAGAGGGAGCAGCCCCTGCATAAGGAGAACACACCGTTATTCCCTCAGCACGGTAAAGCCCAGCTGCCTTTTGGTGCCAAAACCCTCTTTCCGAAAGGAAACCAAAGCCTTCAACAGGCACTATCAGGCAGTTTGGCCTTGCAAAACCTCCTTCAAATGGAAGTATTTTGGCCTTGATTGTCTTTACGCAAAGGCCACATTCCACTGTAAAGGGACTTAGGTATCAATGAGCATCAGTCTCTAATCAGCTTCCATTTCCTTCAGTGGGGTCCAAATTTCCCCCTTCATCTTTCACACCAATGAGAACAGGATCTTCTTGTTTTTTAATGTTCCTCTGCAACCATGGAAACCCAAACAAACCAGTGTGAAAAAGAATCAGAAAGTGAAACTGACTGTAGACAGAAAGGAAAATTGACCAGGCTACTTTCAATGTCCAAATTGAGCTGTTTGCAAAATATAAATGAACAGCAGAATGATGACAAGAGTGAATTCAGCCCAAGTGTTCAAAGTTAGGCATGGTCTTAAATATCTCCCTAAATCAGAGCTGCAAGGAGCACTAACCACCATAATATCTAGGTGCCAATACTGGTGCATTAATTCTTTTTTAATTCCCTCAGTATTAGTCTAAGGGATCGTTAGCAACAGAGACAAAGGATTTTTAAATACGATTTATATCTTGACAATGTGTCTTCACGCTTGAAGGCTGGTTTGCTGGGTGACTCAAGAGGTTGCCTTGTCATAATGAATTTACCTCAAGTGACTTAGAAGGCAATAAATCATTTCAAAAGGGGCCGGATTCTGCAAACAGCTAAAAAACAGCTTTGCAGTTTTACTCACTGAGGGAGGAGAGTGCTCTAATTTGGAAGGACATACAAAATCTCCTTTGTTCTTTCCTTATCAGCAGCATTGTGGTAAAAGATGGGTAAATAGATTTGGAGGCTGGGGTAAGTTTTCCTGGCAGTTTTGCAAGGCTGACTTCAAGTATCCTTGCCTTCCCTTCTCCTTCCCCCACCTCCCTTCTGTCTTGTACACCCTGAGCATTAAGGCCTAGATTTAATTAAAAAAAAAAAGGCACTGAGATTAGGCTCCAAAACTATATCCAGGCACCCAAATAATTCATTTGATTTCCAAAAGTGCTGAGCACCCTACAGCTCTCATTAAGGCCAATAGGACTTTCTGAGTATTCAGCACTTCTGCAAGTCTTTCCACTTATTTGGGTGCTTAAGTGTTTTTTATTTATTTGTATAGCAGCTTCAGGCCCAGTTGTGCTAGGTGCTGTACAAACACATAACAAGCAACAGTTCCTGGGCTAAAGAGCTTATAACCTAAATGGACAAGACAGACAAAGCGTGGAAGGGGAAACTGAGGGGATGTGACTTGGCTGAAGTCACATGGCAGGTCCAGGAACAAGATCCCAGACCTCCTGACTCCCAGTCCAGTGCCCTATCTACTAGATCATCCTGCCTCTTGACTGACACCTGCCCCTTCATTTCATGGCAGTGGAGAGACATGTTACCTGATAGGTCAATCCATTGGAGCCAACAGACTGAAAGTAGAGGTAGGACTGGAACAGCTCCAAGTAGCAGTCATTCA
Source organism: Mesoclemmys tuberculata (assembly GCA_007922155.1). Lineage (NCBI taxonomy): Eukaryota > Metazoa > Chordata > Testudines > Chelidae > Mesoclemmys > Mesoclemmys tuberculata. The sequence continues at coordinate 15,489,029 of ML675630.1, read as the reverse complement.
CCTCCTGTGGGAAAGGGACACCATGAGGCTTGCCTCAGGGGAGATACATTTCCCAGGCTTCACACTGCTCTGTGGAGTGTACTGGATAATGGGCCGAGCAACCATTTACATCAGTAACCGAAGGAAAGCCCCATTCCGTTTCCAGGCACAGCTGCTAATGGTGAAATAAGGCCAAATTCCCAGGCCTGGTGGAATTAGCCATGCCTTCAGTTACCTGTGCACAGTATGGGAACAAAATGTTCCCCAGCTCATGGGATGCTGTAGAACGGAAGGCCTTCCTGATATTCTCAGACCCGGGAGCTCCCCAAGCCCAAGAGTGGAAGGTTAAGGCAGGACCACTAGGATCAGCAGACCCACGTCCTTAAATACTCCAACAGATTCCCAAGGTGTCAACCCCACCTTCAAAAACAAATGAGGTTTGGGGCTTTGTGGTGTTAAAGGGACGCCCAGCTTCCGCCCCTCCAAGCCCCACAACCCACCCTCATAAATATAGACCGATCCTGCTCCCAATGAAATCAATGGCAAAACTTGCACTGATTTCAGCAGGGCAGCATCACATCGGATGTGAGTGAGCTGAAAGCACTGTGTTTATCATTGTTTTTCAAACATCCCTTTTCTCCACTGAGATCAATCTGCTCCATCTCCCCTCCGCTCCCAGAGGAGATAGACCGGTGTCATTTACTGCATGCACCCAGATGCACCATGATTTACCTGGCAGTGCTGGAATTTAAATTTGACCTTGGAGTAATAGATAATTTTCCCCAGATTTCTTACGACCGTCTTCCTCCGCCCTTTCTTGAACGGGCTGGGAAACCGCTGGTCCAGGTTTTCCTTTTGATTTTCCTGGTTCGTGATATTCTGTACCAAGGAAAAAAATAATCAGAGAGGTGAATGCTGGTGACGCCCATCAACATCTGCAAGAGATGTTAGCAGAGCTGCTTTCTTTAGACAGGGGTCCTGGGTCAGTGCCCTGGGTAGCTTGTTTGTTGTTAGGTCTCCATGCCAGCCCGGGAGCTGGGATTTTATTACTGCTGTGAGACCTTGTCCTCTCGCTATCCAGGGGGATATTTTAAAACAAACTAAGATCAGCTGGTTGGTAGAAACAAATGTTACATTTTAGGCCTCTCAACTTCACAGTCACCCTCCGCTTACCAGGCTGATTGGTTTAACGTGGCCCTAACCCAGTTCACTTGGATAAGGAGCAACCCAAGTTGTGCACAGCTCAGGGGTCTCAGTTCATAGACACTCATGCGAACAGTTTCTTTTGTTTAGCTCTGCCTCAGTTTCCTCCTACCCAGCTCTCCCTGCTGATCGATGACAGTGTTTTTAAATCCATGCTGTTTACAGCTGCTCATAGCTATCTGGATACAGGATTTCACATTGACTGGGATCAGTGCTACCCTACCACACCCATCCCTGTTCCCTGCAGCTCCCATGGCTCTGATCTCTCTCAGCTCACCTTGGAGCTAAACTGCTTCCCGTTGTGTGTCCAATCCACGCCAGAAAGACACAAAAAGAACCATGCAGGATGTAGACGGGGCAGAAGTCGGTTTAAAAAAAAAAAAAGCCTCTGGAAACCATACAGGAGTCCCAGACTGGGCTACATCCAGCAGCTGCAAGCATTGCCCTGCTGACCAGCGCGGTGTGTCAAAAGCAGGCTTTGTGCACCCCACCCCAGTGACAGAGCACCCCTTGACGACTACTGGCCACTAGCACGAGGAGCAGAATGCAGGGTGGCCATAACGCACGCTGAAGGTTACAGGATCCTTTCCATTCACAAGGGCCACTGAGTCAGGCCCTGAAAAATGAACGAGGACTAAGTGAACATAAGCCAGGGGGATGAGTGTGGGAATGGGTGGAAAAGAGGGTTCCTCCAGAAATGGTTTATTCTAGGGAGCTCCTGGTTGAATCCCCTGGCTGAAGTTGCCCTCTGTAAAGGCATTTGTGATGCCTTCAGTGATGAGGTCGCCCTTTCTCAGTGCATCCCCTTGAACAGGTTAGGAGAAGCCCCTGGGAGCCAGAGGGCTAAGAAGAGACAGATATAAAGCAGTGCTTTGGCAATCTCAGGGGAGGCTGCTTGAATCATTTCCTGAGTCCAAGGTGTGTGAAATTCCTCCTGTTGCACAATGAGCCGGGGTGTGATGTTCACACACTGTTCTGTTCAAGCTCCTGCTGCAGCGATGGGCGCAGCCTATCTTCCGAGCACTCTCCAGCAGTGCGTAAACCAGCAAGATTAGCACCTGCCACATACAGTCCTTTGCAATGTCTTTTGGAAAGAGCAGTTTCAGTTTATGTTTGGGGGGGGGGGAAACGTGCCTCACTTAGACTCAAATTCTGATGCCCGCATTGGACATGTGCTTGAGTCCTGGAGGTCAGCTGAACCGCTGGAATTATGCTGCACAGAGAGGCGGCCAGCGGGGCTGCATAGGTGCATGAGACACCCTGTGTCCTACAAGCGTTCTGCACACCAAGGCTTTTCTTGCCTTCATGCTCTCCTGGATTCTCTGGAAGCGGTGGGGGCTCCCCTCTTTCACTCCCCATCTCCTTTCTTCTAAAAGTTCATGATAAGATGCACAATCACGCCAGCAATCCTGCCTATAGCCTCTGATCCGGCGGGCATAAGAATTTGCTCTCCGAGATGTCTATGTCCTAGTTCCAGAAGACGCACCAAGAAGGAAAATCTGTTTTATGATCAGGCCAAGTTAGGATTTGTATCATCTGTTCACCAAGTAGAGAGGTCACCCCCTTGTCCAGGTGGCAGGGCTGCCAAACACATGACAGCATTAGATGATTTGTGGGGGGCAATTTGAGGCTTAAATGTCAGAAATTATCCTTCTTTCGAGAGCAGCATTTCCAGGAATAACAAATAGAGACACAGGTGCTTCAGATGGATGGGGGTTGAGTGACAAACAGACTGCTCTGTACATACAAGCAGCCCAAACAGCCAGTGCTTTCCCAGAGCTGATCAAGAACCTGACTAGTTCACATTGTGCCCATTTTTAATACTCGGGTGCCAAGGAGACAGCTGCAAAATCCCCATGACAAATGAAGAGTTGAAGCCACTCACCAGACCCATTCTGCTGCAGGTCACCTAGACTGTGAATTAACACCCCTCTACTATCCATTTTAGAGGTGTCAACAGCTCTTAGGTTAGAGAGGAACTGGTTAAATAGTGACAGGATGCTAATGGTTTTGGAATCCTTTATCTGCAAGAGCTGGGAGTTCCTTTCACGGCCTAATTGAATCTAGATAATTACTTTTTGTCAGGCCCAGGCAAAATCCCCGAGCACCCCAGAGGGCTCCATCAGAATGCTTTCCTCTGGTTTTAAACTGTCCGCAGACTAATCAGCATCTGTGCACAGTGTCAGAGAACATGTGACTGGAGTTGGGAACCTGCTAACTGCCAGTTAATGAGCTCACCAAGAGGCAATTAAGTGCAGGAAAAAAGATTAAATATTTGCTACATGCTGCTGTTACAGCAGAGGGCTGACTGATCAGCTGCCAGTCATGGAACCAATAAAGAATAGACACTGATAACAACAAAGGCATTCAGCATGCATAGTGTGCTGCTGAAGCGTGCATTAGGATCTCTCCCAGGGATGTGGACAAGTCAAATTTGGCTCCAAATTTCAGTCCCTGGAAAAATAACTTAAAACCAACATGAATTATTCCATTCATTTCTGCTTTTAGTTCCAACACATTCAGTTGTTTGTTTGCTTTTTAATGTGGAAATTCCCTGTGCGGTGTTTGCCACCCAAATGTTATTCTTTTGATATATTATACGTATTCTGGTAGTGCCCATTTGTCCCAGTCGTGAACCAGAACTCCTGCATTTGCACAGCGCCTAGCACAAATGAACAAAAAAAAAGGTCCCTTGCACTCAACATATAAGATGAGAGAGAAAACAGACAGTGGGGGTAGGGGGAGCACAAGATAACAAATGATTGTGAACAGTGTGAGCAGTAGCGGTCCCAGCAGACCAGCTACCTATCCAACATTGCAGTCTTGTGCCAGCACATGAGATCTTGAAAGAGAAATTGACTAGAAACAGATAAAGTGAAACTGACTTAGGCCCCCATCCTACTAGGAACTCTGTGCTGGTGGAACATGTCACCTGGGCAGCACCTCACTGAAATCAAGAGGGCTGCAGGGCTCTGCAGAGCTCAGAGCAGAACTGGAGGGCCTAAGTCA